>JAJMDY010000043.1:0-104834 GCA_030573885.1 Tetrapisispora pingtungensis (nom. inval.)
GGCTGAATTTCGGGCCGACTGTAAACTACTGCAGGCGAGTTGCAAGACCGGGAAATGTTTTTTTTCAGACTGGAAAATGGTTTTTTGTTTTTGCCATAGTTAAGCGGCCCGACTGGAAATTTCATATTTCTCGCTTAACTATGTAATCCGACCCGACATTGCCAATTAGCATAAAGGTGAGCTGTAGTATTGTGTAAGTCGTAATAACTTTTATAGCGAGTCATCACACTTTGAACCATAATATCATAATTTGAATAAATGGAGCGTTTGGCTGGTCTATCAGTGAAAGCAGCGTAACCAACTACAGCCGCCGAAACTGCATAAGTAACGGTTGTACCAATTGCAAATGCCTAACAAACAGGGTTTGTTGGTACAGCTCATACAATTGGTGCCCAAGCAGATTGGGTTGCTGCTGCGGCAGCTATTAATATTCCTGTTGCTGTAGCGAATTTAGTAAAACTCCATCTGTTTCTTCTGACAAGCGTTGTACTTATATTGTTTGCTTGAGAGTTTGCACTGCTTAAGTTATTTTTCAAATTTAAAAATAATATAACAAAAACGCAAATGAATATTGCAAGTAAAGAGTATTTTCTACTAGTTTCTAAACTCCCATTACCAACAGAAAGCTGATTTAAAATTGTCATGTTAGTAGTAATAATTTAATCTTTTAGGAGTCTTAAATTTTCAGGTTGCTTGTGTCCATTAATCTGTAATTCTAATCATAGAATAGGAGAGTGTGTTTTTTTTTTCATTTTTAGTCGTACCTTAGTAAAAGATGTATTTATATACCATTTTAAAAAAATGTTTCAAACTCTTCAAATTTCTTGATATAAATCTGTAACTAATCACCGTATTTAGCATCTTCAGATCACTATAACCATAACGAGGGGCTCTTTTGTTTTTCAATGGACGGTGGTTTCTGTGCCAACTAAGATTAATATTGTAGAACTCACCAACATCGTTAGTTCACTCACTAGCGTTCTTCAGTTTTCTTCTGTCGGTGCATTCGATTTTCCATTGCTGCACAGATTCTCTGTAAAAATTTGTGAAAAGCGGGATTTGTTTTTTCAAAATTTCGAATTGGTTGTATTTTTCGGTTGTTAAGTTTACAAGGCTGTGGAGATTCCTAAGCAATATTAGTAACATTTAAGTTGCACATAATTGGAGTACATTAAACCAATAGTTGGATATGAGCTTAAATTATTATTATTTGAAAAACAGGAGAAGCATCGTTGATTAGTTGTGGATGTTGCTCTGCTACTAAGCAGTCTACATATAACTGTTAACTTAGCAACCAAAATAAGCAATTCGAAAATTAAAAAACAGAGCAACTACGCGAGGCAATTATGTGTATTTTCGTCGTTAAACAAATGGCTGCGTACCCAAGGGTGTTCGGTAGAAACCAAACTTCGTCATGTAAGGGAACACTAGTTGCAAATTACAATAGTTGGAAACTGGTTCCAGAGAAACTGAATCACACAATAGATCTAATGTTTTGCTGGCTCTCGATATTATTCAGATACGCAGATACGCTGTTCCGAAAAATCACTCTGAATAAAAAGGTCACATAGCAACAAACCCGGAACAACTGGAGGGGGAAAGCGCAGAAAAAGTTTTTTACGTTTGAATTATGAAACACAGAAGTTTGCAATAAACTATTTTTAATACAACTTGTCGTTAAAACATCTTCATTTAAATATTTATTTCACACCAAATATTTGTGATTGTTTTTTAAAATTATAGAATTTAATTTAATTTAAATATACATCCTTTTTAATGTGTTTTCTTGTTCATTTTATTTGTGGAAGCTGGGCAGTTTTTCAGAACATTGAAAATTTTCATTTTAAAATAAGAAAAGGCTTACTGCAACTCCTACAAAAAAATAAAAACATCTAAAATCTTTAATACTCTCAAAATAACAAACGAAACAATTCTTATGGTATCGAGAAAGTAATATATACGTAATGTTTTGTGTGATTTAAAAAACTATCACAAACGTAATTCTCTTCCACGGTGATTTATTTGAAACTTTGAAATCTTAAAATTTCATATCAATTGGCTATTTCAACAATTGAACAATATTGGTTTAATTAATTGGGTTGCAAAGCGTTGTAATAAGACTCAGTGATGAGGGAAATCAAAGAGCTATAAAAAGAGGATGATATTTAACGTTAGTAATTTTACAAAAAAATAGTTTTACAAGAACGGTTATTAGTACATACTATGTGTTACAAAAAATAAAAATATTCCAATCGTAATATTTTTATAATTTACTGTACGCTAATATTTTTCTAGCTAAAACAGTAGACCTTTGTGAGTATCAATGAGAGAATCCAATAATGAGGAGACCTCACAACGATTCAGACGTGATGCTATTCAATTTCTGTTATATTTATTATTAATTTTTATTGTTGTTGGGTTATGGTCTGTTGTTCAGACCAGTACAACTCTTCACAAGATAGAAATTCAAAACAATTTATTTATTGAAGAAATTAAAAATGGACTTAGCAAAACTTTAGCTAAACGAGAATTAAACACTATAAACTTGCAGCAACTTAGTGATGTCTTACAAAATAATGCTACAGTAGGAAACCATTATACAACCGGATGAGTTTATCCTGTTAACTTGGCCTCTAATATGTCCGTAACTACACATGGTACCACAACTACAACATTAATACCACTCGAAAAACGGATAGCATACCTATGGTGGACTTTTGCGGCGGTAAAGCTAGTTTTAACTGGTATAAGCCTTTGGGGCACAGCAAAATCATGTATTAATTGGTCTAATGGAAGTGCCGAGAATGTTGATAAAGCAGGTTGTGTAACTGGTTGCGTTGCCACAGCAGTCGGTACGATGGCGACAATCAACAAGGCCGCATTTGATTACCAAGTTATTAGTAATGCTGATCATGCATGGTTATCATCAATCAATGAAGCATGGAGAAAACGTGATGTTGACCTCGCTTCAGACTATCTCTCAAATGTACACAATATTACAGAATCAATGGCACAGCTTTCAGGCATGCCTACATTAACAGTTCTTTATTCTAATTTATCCATTGTTTCAAATGACCAAACTGGTTACCCTGTGCATTATGTTTTAAGACCCGACGGTGTGGCTCATAGAATGTCTGCAATGAATTTCACCAATTCTAGATGGTATGCTAGGTTCTGTCATTCCGAACAAGAGTCAACTGGCCTTGAAAAGAGAGATGAAAGCTATAATATGGAAAATTTCTCAAGTGGGGGAATTGAAGCTAGCGGCAATTATGTCGACGTTGCAAATGGAGTTTTGAGTATGCAATATGATTGGGGACAACTGGTTCACCAGGTTAGCTGCTACCTTGGTGATGAATCTGGTAATTCATATCAATACCAAATTTACAACAATAATGCCAAAGATACTATGACTGCGGGAAGATTTAGAGGTTTTGATAATGAACCATTTGATCAAGATTCCCTTACACCGGAACAACAATATATGCCTATTCAACCGTGGTCACAATGCGAAGTTTCTTGAGTTCAAGTGTTGCCAATATTAGTTTTCTGTTATGATATTTTTATCAAAAAGTGATAAAAGCATTGAGAAATATCCCAGTTTATGCTGAAAACAATCGTAGAATTCTATTCAAGTATTGTTTTGAAAATAATAGGTCATAGATACATTGCTAATTTAGTTTAAAGGATTATAACTATAGCGTTAATATATAACTACAATTGGAAATTATATTAAAAAGTGTTTATTTCATGTTTTTTATTATTAAAATTAAAATAAGTATTTAATTAAATTTTGATTTTATAATTCGTCTTTATATTCTTTAGCAATGTTGGGTCGTTTAATGGAGTTAAGCGTAAATCATCCAATTTCCAGCTGATACTCTTATGTTTGTCGAAATATAAACGCAACTTTCAGTCTTGAAATTTTTGAAGTACTACAATGTTTGTATTATTTGTAAATCATAAAATGACGTTGCCTTATATTACAAAATATCTTCTTCTGAAAATATCCATGCTATGTATTCAGTTCTTTCTTCGTTTGTTATTCATCTATATATTTTGTCTTATTAGTCTCCTGCATTTTGTAAAAGGCTAACGTAAGTTGTAACTATCAGTGCTAGCTTTGCTGTTTCGAACTAAGATTTATCTGAAATTTAAAAAATCTTAAAACCTTATCATTTTGGTATTACTATTGATAGAAAAATATATAATTGTAGAACTTTGTAACTGTAAAGGTGTGATACGCAAATAGTTAGTAGCTTGAGTGAATGTTTACCTCGATTAAGATAATCAATCGTGGATATAGTATATTTATAACAATACCGCAAATATTCAATTTAGGAAAAAATTATCGTATTATCTCGCAAACTTATTTAATTGGCACTATTTGTTTTTTATAAATAACTTATCTTGTAATCCATATTTCTAAAAGCTTCTGTGCAATATTTATAGTGTGCATTAGCTTTCAATGAATAACACACATCACTTAGGATTTATAGAATTATTCTAGAGGAATATGAATATGAAATAAATAAAAACAATCAAAACATAAACAACCATTTGTAAGTAAGTAGAGTTGTCATTGCTTTTTTGTATTTCATTTACTAATGACAGGAAATAGCAAATTAATCTCCATATTAGGATTTTGGGAAAGCAATAAATTTATGGTCACGATAGTTAAAATATTCTCTGTAACAACAGATGCTTAAAGTTTTGAAAATATTCAATAATTTCTTTTTTTCCAAGTTCTAAACATTTTTCTAAAACAATGCCATCTAAAGCATTTATTGACCCCCGTAGTTAATTACACTTTTTTACTAATACATATCGAATACTTATAATTTCCTAAAATATATTTAGCTCCATATAATAACACAACAACATATCAAATATCGTTACATAACATATTTTGTCTAACAAATATAAATTCCATTTCCTTCAAACAATGATGGGCAGCCAGAAACTGGCAATATATAATCTTGTATCCATATTCTACGTAAAACTATCCTAATATACTAAACTGTCAATGACTGACCATCTGCTCTGTTCATAAGCATACAATTATATATAATATTTAAGTTATCTAAAATTATAATACCGTATCTCTAATGTATTTACTATACTAACCACCTTATATATTATTTATAACATGAATCAAATAATAGATGAACAAATTAAAAGGTAAATTGGTATTAAGAGGTAAAATATAAAATATAATGTTAAACTAATTAAAAATAGGCAAAACAAGACAGGACTATGAGGTTGAAGAGTATAATATAAAGACAGAAAATCGAAGAAATATACAGAAAAAGAGCTTATCTAAAGAGGAATATTGAAATACAAGACAGTATATTTTAATACTGTCACATAATTTACTGACACCTTACATCTAATGCTTTTCAGACTGGAAAAAGGTTTTTCGGTTTTCCCATAGTTAAGCAGCCCAACTGGAAGCTCCTTGCTTTTCGCTTAACTATGTAATCCGACCGGACATAGCCAATTAGCATACAGGTGTGACTGTTCCAATTATGTCACACTCTCACATCTGACAAGACTACTCCCTCAAGCACTCTACAAACACAGAAATTATCGTAAAAACACAACGAAAGAACCTTTTGCTCCGACAGCGCGAGAAAAAAAAATTAAAAAATTACTTACTTACACCATTTTCTCGGCGCCGAACGTTAGAGAGAATATATAGGTGTTGCCTTATTTTATTTAAGAGAACTTAGCCAATTGACTAAATGAATCCGAATCACAACCTTCATAATTTGATCCAAATCCCAAGCCCTGTTCTAATATCAATTTCCCTGAAGACATCAATGTATACCATTGTCCATTCACTCTGTCATTCATGTCTACAGTACCGATATCGTTGTAAAAAGAAGACTTGATACTATCGAAGTTATCATTAACGTCAGACCACATTTGATCCCAATCATATTGACTAGTTAAATGATGATCGTTCCCTATACAATAGTTATATTTTAAACCTTCTGTCAACCCGTAAATACCTCCTAAAGATTCATCGCGTTTCAATAATAGAGTTTCATTAGTAGTCATATGATGAGGAATTAGTTTGATACTTCCACCACCAATCGTATGATTCAAAGATAGGGAAAAAGCTGGAACATCATCTATATGTAATGTTAAATTACGCAACATTGTGCTATCTTCAGCATATGAAATTTCAGTATACTTATGTGAATATAAAGAATACCCATTGCTATGATGCAGTAATTGTGAGCCACACTCCTCTCCCTTCAAAATCGAAAAGACTCCTACAGCTACTCCTCCGACAGCTGCTTCTGTCAATAGCAAAGCTGAAACAGCAGAGATTGCACACTGGGTTACTTCGTAATTTCCAGATTCTCCTTCAGTATCAAGGCAATTGGAAATAAAGTTATTCCATTTATCTAGAGCATCTGATGCAGCAGCTGCAGAGCCAACGATTAATGCCCACCATGGATTAATTCTGGTCATCTGTGGTTTTTCGGGTACTAAACTACCATATAGCCTTAGACCATTGTCTAACAAACATTTTCTTTCCAATTCAACAGAGCATAGAGTGACGTTAGAGTTAACATCTACATCACTTACATTGGCATAAATATCTGAAGATGTTGCAACTGGAAACCCTGCAGAAAATAGACTGTTACCACTGGCGGGCTCCGAAAACTAAATCAATCAAGCGACCGATGAAAAATACATTCTTTATTGCTCTTGATACTAGGAGGATAAATAATTGAGAAATTCAATTGCTTCCTTATACTCCCAGCTTATGAAGTTTTATGGATTGTATATATATTAGTAATCCCAATTTCACCAGATAGTATTTTAAAAATTTCAAACAAATGTCCCATTTATATATCTCATATTTAATTAACCAAAAAATTTAAGCAACAAAAAAATTTAAGCAACCAAAAATTTTTTTTGTATATAAAGGTCAAATTCTCTTCAAGTTTGAATTACATTCGGAGACTAGCTATTTCAGTATTTATCAGTTTTTAAGAATAAAGTAACCCAAACTGAAACAATAATATTACTGTTATATGATGCTCTCAGTACTCGTGAATTTACTGATGTTTATCGCATTTTTGGTATGTTTAATACATGTGCTAACCAACTAGGAAATATTATGACAACAATTTTATTAACTGAATTGATTAAAATAAATGAAGTGAATTGGATAGTTTCAACCTTCAACTAAGTAGTAGAATTTCAGAACCTTAACATACATCAGGAAGATCTGATTGTATTACTAGTTAGCCGAAACTGATAATATCTTCATTTAATTCAAAAGCTGAAGCGAAATATCCCGGCAATTGAGATAAAAGTTAATCCTTGGCTAGTTTTAACGATAATATTAATGAAAATACTTTCTGATGTATTAACTGAATGGAATAACTATATATTTATTTGTTCTGAAGAAAGCAATGCCTGCAGTTTATATGGTCTTTCAGCGATATTATTAACTGCTACGGGACTTGGAGGTTCAGCTATTTGTGTATACACTTTGCTGAGGAGAGAGTAACAATTTTAAGACTTTTTAGTTAATAACCTTACGTATGATATTTAATTGGCTTTTCGGATGCATGATTATTATCTTATGCTAGTTATAAATTCTGGTTTCAGAACCCTTCAATAAAATATTTCGATAAGTAAAATTATAGAACATACACAATATGAATAGGGCTATATTTGATGAAACAGATAAAACTGATAAAACTTTCTAACTCTAAAGTATATATCTTGTATATGCTATAGAATATAATATGTAAAGGAATTCAATCTCTATTATCACCATCAATTATTATAAACTACATATTCCCAATATTAGTACTATCAACTGAATATATATTATCTAAGTCAATAGTTATATTCCCAATATATTACCTGTCTGATATTCACTACATAATGTCAAACTCTAACTCCGATTCTCAAGAATAAATTTCTACATGCGACAGAATTTAATACAATAATATAACACTTCCAATTTCAAAAGCATAATACTAATATACTATTTACAGCTTAAACAACACAATTGATAAACTATTTTTTATTTCAATATCTACACTTAAACAAAATAGAAACCTAAAAATATTTATAATTTATTCCATATTATATAATACTACATTTAAATTTTTTCTATTATTATATCACATAATAATAGAAAACAAAAATTCAATCTAATCTTTACAAAAGAATTATAACCTCCTATATCTCCATCATCATCACTATTTTATCAAGCTATAACTACATTTACTGAATAAATACACTTTGATCTATACAGTCCCCTCCAAATATCTCCCAATCTACTTCACAATCACCCAATATCTGACTACATCCATTGTCATAGCCATTGGCATCTTCCCTAGCTATTATCGCACACAATCATCACTTACCTTATATCGTTCCATCGTCTCCCATCGCCCGCCCAAATCTGAAAATTTCATTTCGAAAATAGACAAAGGGATAAAAACAAATAAACATACAAGAACATAGATTCATAATTATAATTCTTCAGTCAATATTCAACATATCAACATCAAATAACAATATATTAGCTGTTTATGCTATAATAAAACTAGTGCTTTTTTTAATTTCAAAAAAAATCAAACAATAATGGGTTAACTATGGATTCAGTTAATTGATTACTATATATATTACTTAATGAAAATTGAAATAAATTTGTTAAATATACTAACTAATTACAGTTAACATTGCAACAAAACTAATCACGGATCAATTAATGTGAATATCAAGGTATATTTAAAATTCTATTATAAAATTTGGAATTGGAACATTAATAATATAAAATTAACAATCTTCTAACAATTAGACATTTCGTTATATTTGAACAATAAATTTGGGCAATATAATTTATAAGATAATATTATAGATAGGCAAATAGAGATCCATATTCATAATCAATTATGGATATTACCATACTAAAATAAATTAATTTGATATCATATTCTATTATGCTGAAATAAACATGAATTAATCAATACAGACACGCATTTCATTTATACAAATATGGATCATTTGATAACCTTATATTTGACAATATTAAATTGAACAATTCGATATATTTCCCAAATTGATTTAACATCAATAAGAAGATGATATTTTATTTTTACAGAATAAATGGATAATTGATTAATTTTGATACAAATAATGAAAACATGGCATTCAAAATAAACCAAATGGACTAAATACAAAATGGATCAATATTGAAACAAATCAATATTTTAAAATCTGATAAATATTAATGGTTGGTTGAGAATATTGATCAATTATCATTTTAACAAGGAACGCAACATTAAAAATTATCGCAATTATAATATTCTTAATATCTGCAATAATTAACATTCAACGTACTTAATATTTTTCCCACTATCGTTGAAAACTGATCTTGAAAACATTAACCATTCTTAATTCAACATACAATGTAAAAAATATCTTATTATGAAACATGTTACATATAATCGACAAATTTGTAAAATGAATAAGTAGGTTTCTACAGAAGTTTATGATAAAATGATTTTTGAGGGAAACGACGTGAAAAGTTGAAGAAAAATTAAAGAAGTGTTTAAATAATAAATGTTATAATATGGAAATTAATACATACAAAATTTATTCTTTTTAATATACTAAATAATATAAGTTAAGTAACATACAATGTTTCAAATTCTTATACTAGAAAAAAACTTGCCAATTTTTCTTTTTAGTCTTATTTTTTTATAATCGGTTGACAAACAATGTTGAATTTGTGTAACATTACTAATGTTAATTGAAATGCGAAGAATGACTTTCTGCCAACTTATAACTCAATGCAAATTGATAGGAACTCTCAAAACCTCGCCAGATAACAAGTCTTATATAACCCTAATGTCATCTAATCATTCATTCACATCCAATTAAAATATTAATCATTCCATTCATACTCAGATGACACACCGTTATCCAAATCTATTTACCGTATCAACTCCTATTATCGTATTTCCATTCAACGCCCACAATTACACACATATTTCAATTCCCAGTTATAAACATCATCTATCTACTACCCTCAATAAATTCATTCAACACTTATTTACTTCTTATCCAATACTATCTCATAAATACTATCATTTACTCACCATTCCATATTTAATACTTTTTATTCTGTAATAACACATTTATTACTCAGCAAATAAACTTAACGTCCCTTGGGCACTGACAACGATAGAGGTATGTATGTTACCCAAACTGCTAAATCTTGAAAAAAATACGGAAATTTTACAATGGGAAAATGAGGAATCTTAGGTAACGGAAATATATAAACAAGCTATTTGAAGAAGTTTGGGAAAGCTGTTGCGATGTCGATATATAACATTATTAGGCAAAATAAAGATAATAGATTAATTTTGTGTTGATAAGAAAGATACTCTTTTAAATTTTAAGAAAAATGAACTGAAAGCGACTTGATGAGCACTATCTAGCTACTTCGGCAAATAATAAGAAGATACACAATATGATTTAATAATGCTATTGAATGGTACTAAACAATAACAGATTGGATTAAATAAAGCAAATATACTTTGATTATCATTAAATGATGTAATATATTGTTATTTCTGATGTTGAACTAGGAATACAGATGACTTTACATGTTTACAATATGCGAGAATTAAGAGTCAGAATATGAAATTAACCTTTTAAAATGTTATTATTCAATAAAATCTTTTATGATAAACAATTGATATGGAAATATATTATATGACATTAATAAATTTTATAATAACTTTATTGATATCATAAATGAGGTAACTATGTGTTATTCTATAGCTAATGAATTCTAAAATATACCAAGTGATAGAAATAGAATACCACAAATACAGTCGGTATACTAACGCTAATATTATTATTTTTTGAACATATACAATACATCGAAAAGATATATTTTAACAATGGAAATACAATTCAGAAATAAATAATTGAAAAGGACATTAACTATATTTTATTAAATTATCAATAATAATTATATGTTGGATATAGACTGCAATCATCTTTTACTATGTTATATCGTCAAACATATAATTATTAAACTATATCATTACATTATTTAATAGCAATAAACATTTAACCTAAAACTACATCTTACTAGCCTTCGAGAACTAGAAATATTGAAGTTTCTTAGAATGTAGTAATAAAGAAATTGAAGTGAAATAAATTGACAATGATCTTGGTGAAACAATAAAAATTTATTTCAAATAATGGATTTCAAAATACCCATATTAATTTAATGAAAATTCAGTTTATTTACTAAAATTATGCGGCAACATTGTTAACTGATAATGCTAAATATTATTTTTTTTAAGAATTGGATAATGCAAATAAACTAATTCAAAAGAAAAAATATAACTGGAATATAATGATATTAGGATTAATTAAAACAACTAGTATATGACCATTCACTTTCCATATATTGTTTGATATATTTAATTATACTAAATACAATATGGTTCGGTTAGCTGGTTTTGAAAAATATTAGAAATATGTCAAGCATTTGGAATAATTATTTGAAATGGACCTTGATTTGAGGATGTTAAATAATGGCTGTCAAAGCATTGAGAGATTGGATGACTAAACTTATCAATCGAAGTAAGAATAGCTGATAAATTATCAGTGAATACACTTGGAGATGTTATATTAATTCAAAGTATATGCTTAATGGATAAAAGGACTTCGAATGATATCATAGTCAACCGGAATTTAAAGGTAATCGCTGCTAAGGAATTAAGTTAAAGAAGCATTATGCGATAAGGAAGTTTTGACTTTTATAATTGTGTGTAAAATATGGTTTATAATGAAATTCGATTATAAGAGGAAGAATATTTATTGATCTTTTTATATAATTTCATTCTTGATTTTTATAATGTAAAATATGGCAAATAATAAAGTATAGATAAATCAATCACATTTAAAATTGTTGAATTTCTGTATTAGTAAACAGATTATGAAGATTCTTTTTTATTATTTATCTTGAATATATTATTCAAATTTAAGTTTCTAGATGCTCATATGTTTGAAATAGCAGTAATTCGAAAAATAAAGTAATTAAAAGGAAAGAGACAGTTGCAGGAGAGAGTAGAAAATCGATAACTAATTTTTGTTAAAGATGGATCACTCAAGGATATATTGTCAATGGCTAATATTAATATAGTACTTGGTCGCCATAGTGAAACAGAAACTTAACTTTCAAAAGAATAAAATCAAGTGAGGAAATTAAACTTCCAGCTCAGGAATATAGAAATGCCAGAATAACTTGAAACCCAAGCAGTAAACATTTTTAGACAATTATACGAAACAGTTCTTTTTTGTTTATTTAAATACAATCTCTCATCACCTTACTACAGAATATGAATCAACAGATATATGTATACGGTATCAATCTTCTATTGAAATGAGTTCCAAAGACCTATTAAAACTTGTCGATAAATCATTATGATTTTTACAAAATAAATCAGTAATAGTTTATTTTTTTTCATTGAATGAAAATTTATAGAAATAATAATGAAATACATCATTAAAATCATACTACAAATACCCGCTTTCCAACCATTGATTTTACCAAACTCTGTTTCGATTCCAGTTGAAGAAAAGAGAGTTTTTAAAAGTAAAAAAGCTGCAAACTATTACAGGTGGCAAAAACAAGCCCAAGCATGTACCAGATATCATATAATGGACTCATTGTTCTTTAGGATTGCTAAACTTTGCATCATTTGCAAACTTGTAGTTTAAATAAATTAGCATTAAACAATAATTAAATGTTGTAATTAAAACAATAAAGCTTGTCCTATTATTTTTTCGAATAGTATAATTCAGTTGCTCAGTTTTCCATCCTATTATTTTTTCGAATAGTATAATTCAGTTGCTCAGTTTTCCATCCTCATATTTATCTCACAGACTTCTGTTCTATTGATTTCCCACCCTTATCAATGTCATTGGAAACCAACTTTCTGCTTCTGACGAAACTAACTTCACATTAAAAAGTGGTATGCAATCTTTATACGCAATTACAAGTGCTATTATCTTCGAAATCTAGTTGAATTTTCAAATTCTTATATTCGTTCTTTACAAAAATGTTAATTTATTTTTTCTTAACGACGAGTAAAAGATTAATAAATTTAGAAAAGTTGCAACCAAAGATAAGATATCTTCCTAAAAGTTCGAAAACTTCATCATCTCTTCTTAATTTTCTATCGTTTAGCACTTTCCTAGGTCTTGGCATATTGTAGATATATCAATCAAAACCCAAATCATAATTACACTTCTAATATACTCTTCATGTATCACTTTTATGAAAAATTAATTGGGTAATTCTCTCTACATTAACACTAGAATCACAAAACCTTAGCCACCGAAACTGTTTTTAATGTTGTGGGTTGCTAAAAATAAAATAATAAAAAATAAATTCTTGTACAGAGTCTGTATTAAGAGACATTAGTACTTTTTATTATGTTTCTCTTCCAAATTCTCTTAAAACATACCCGAACTTATCTTTCGATATCTTTACCCAACATTGTCAAACGATCAACTTGTAAATAGCCTGTCATTATATTTTCCAAGATAAGCATTCAATTAAGATGTACTTTTTATTGCTATAAATTGTTGCTTTTATATCTGAATGTTAAACATAACTGGATCCAAAAACAAAAAATACATCCTTGGATTGAGTTTTTAGGAAAATCTAAAAGTAATTAGGAACTTTTCAAAACAGTGTGATCTAGATTTAGTATCTAAATCTAATACTGTAATCGACAAATCAAAAAGTTGAAGCAAAACCATTAGAGTCCTGTAATAGTAGTCTACTCAAAAAAGCTCTACTTCTCAATATTTTCTTAGCCGTTTTGGATCAGCATACATTAGAATGCTTGCTCAAATAAATCAAAATTGCAATTATTGCTAAGGATTGAAGAACAGCTTAAAATAACTTTGGGTTTCTCCAATAATGGATATTATACTATTAATCATTTTTTAGTGAGATATTATTTTAATTGAAAAAAGTGCAGAGCTATTTTCAGATATCTGAGTAGCATTTTTCAAATCAGTCAAGTTTTATCAAAAGATAATTGCTCAGTTAAATAGGCATTCCCGATGTAGCTACTTCTAAAATTATAATCACAAAACATTATTTTGGAATATTGATATTATGTTGTATATAGGTCCAAGTTGTTGATATTAACACTGGCCATCGATAATTTTAGAATCTTGATTTGTTAGTGGTATTACACTTCTTGAATTGTGAATTTTACATATAGTAGCAAATACTTTTTTCTTTACTTTTCGAAATGTTTTACCAACAATAAACAATATTATAACTTCAATTAAATTCAAACAACTACGTATTCACTTAATTCATAGGCAATTAACTGAACAAATTATATATGTGCTATTGTAATTGCTCGTAACAAGCATTCAAATAGAAACTATTAGGAAATGTAAACTTGGTCTTCAATTCATTATTCATTTAATAATAATATATGTAATATGAGTTCCTCATGCAGAGTTATGTTATTTAAGAATACGCTTTCACTTTGTTTTTTTGAGTTATTAAATCTGAGAATTCTTACATTTTCGATATTCGCAGTCAACTGATGCGAAGTGATTTGTTGAGATCTCAATCAAAATTAGTTATACAAATAGAAAATATAAAAAGTTTCTTTTCGATTGGAGAGAATAATAATTATCTATATTTTTCATGTTATTGTATTATATTAAACTTATATTATGTATAGGTAAATAAATTACAAACTAATATATTGAAATGAAAGATTGTATTATAAGTTTCTGTTTGTAAAGAAACAGATTCTCAAAAAAAAAACATATATTTTCTTCTGTTCTGAAAACAAGATTTTGAATGAGTTATTTCTAATGTTCAAAAAATAAACTATTCTATATATTTTGACTTACTACGCAATAATGCTCCGTACTTATACAATAAAATTGGTATGAAACACATCGCTACCGAAACGAAGCCCAATACGGATGATCCCCAAGCAACGGGATACTTTTGCGAACCCAACCCATTATACATTGCTTGGCCAAATAGAGGAAATGCACATGCAAAAGAAGCGCGGGCTAGACCATTACCAGCAAATACAGATGCAACATGATCAGGATAATTTAAGGCTAAATATGCAAAGTTGCTTTGAAATAAAACGAAAGCATTCAAAACAAATAAAACTTCAGCAAACATTGGCAATACCCAATGCACACCTGCAGTCCAACCGAAAACAAATAAGGCAGCTGGTAAGAATGGAGCATTTGTTATAGCGATAACTAAAAAGTCTTCTGGCACAAATGTATTCTTTTTCATTTTTGGAGTAATATATTTAAGCACGAAAATGACATACGTTGGATAAATAATTGCACATCCGACTTGAAATCCTAAAAATGCTAAACCATTTTCAACAACAGTAAAGTTGTAAATTCCAGTATATACTATTGGAAAAGCTTCAAAAAAGAGATAGAAAATACCATATAATAATGAAAGGTATAAATCTATTGCAGCAACAATCGGTTCTCTGGCAATTATTTTTAAAGGTTTATAAACAGCAGCTAACAAGAACTGTCCATAATCCAATTTTTTTTCTGTTTCAGCTTTTTCTGTAGTCCACCTATTATCCCCAGTTTGTTTCCTTAATCTTTGTGCTCTACGATATAAAATATTTCCTTTGTGAGTTTCTGGCATAAATAATGCTAAAATTACCAATGTGAGAACACATATCCATAAGAGTAACCAAAAAATCCATCTCCAACCTTCAGCAACAATCATTGCGGCTCCCAATAGAGGAGCTAGCACGGGAGCTGAGAAAGCACCTAAAGCCCACAGGCCCAAGAAATATGGGATTTTTTCTGGAACCAAAATATCAGATATTGTAGCTCCACCTGTACTCAACGATGGGGAACAAAATACACCGCTCAAGAACCTAAGAACTACTAAACCTCCAAAACTATGAACTGTTGCACAACCTATTTGTAACATTGCGAAAATGAATAGTGTAGCCGTATATAAATATTGACGTCCTAGCAAAGAAAACTCGGACAATGGTGAAAAAATCAAAGGGCCCAAACCGTAACCTAGAACATATAATGATAGATTCAAAGTAGCGACAACATGACCAACACCAAACTCTTTTTGGATTTCAAGTTGACCTGGAGTGTATATCGATGAACCCATGTATGTTACAAATGTAAGCAATACAACTTGAAAAATAATAGCAGTTTTTTTGACTGTCGACCAATTTGTTGGTAAGTCTGGGTCGTTCATATCATCCCACTTTAAGAAATGAGGATCAAGGTTTCCATCATACTCAGAGTGTTCATTTGCACTCTCAGATGAACAACCCTCAGTATCTATTACTGGTGCTTCTTTATAAGAAATCGAGTCTGTATCGTCAGCGGAATTGTATATTCTAACAGCATCTACTATTTTGCCATTTTCTGACTTGCTGTTATGTGAATGTTGATCTATTAGGACCCCAGCGATGCTAGGGACTTTTTCTGTTATCGTTACCAAGTTGAAGTATTCCAAAACATCAACTGCAAAAGAGTTCTTAAAATATTGTACGTACATATTAAACTTAATATATACTTTATATGTTTTGTGGGAGACTTCTGATAAACCAAGTTTTAAAATATACAAGCCGAATATTAATCATTTTAATTCGGTAACATCTACCATGATAGGTTTATATACTCTTAAAATACTATTCAATTTTGTCCTTTTATGAAGAGGCTTATCATACTATTTTGAAGATCAGATAACTCACTAATATATGACAGATTCAATTGATTAGTAATTGTCATTTGTTTGTTAGCTATGGGACATGCCATCGAGTAAATTGGCTGTAACGCTTAATATTTTAAAAAACATTATTTCTTATTTCTGATATATGGTCACAATCAAAATAAATCAATTGAAAAATTCTTGAGCCCACTATTTGTGAATATATGTAATTATGGTTGTGCCATAATTACTAATTCTATATCTATGTCAACCAAAACAGTTTACTTTTTATATGATAGAATCAGAATCAGATCTCGAAGCTTTCTTCATATTTGCATACTCACCTAACTTTTTAAGACTGCTTAAAATTTTGCTTATTAATTATCTTAGCATTCGCGGGAAATACTACAGATTCGACCATCGAAAAACAAAAAGTGACGCTAAAACTACTCAACCAGCAAAAAGAAATACCTGACGTATTTTTATTGTCATGAGAAAGTGGATTTATTGTTGTTTGTATGAGATGTTCTCCAACAGATATCTCTTCATTCTTAGGTATTGCGTTTAATAATTGGACAGACCTGAGAGAGTTACACGAACACATGCTGCAATGAACGAATTTATTTAGCCAAAAAACAACAGCTCGTTTAAGGTTCAATTCAAACCGTTGAATTTCATATAAGCAATGCCTATATAATTTAAATATTATTTGAATTTAATTTTGATACTAATGAAATATCAACGGCGGTAGAAGAAAATATAGAGAAGTTATTTTTTTTGATACAGGCAGAATTTTGGTTTATTAGAAAAAATTTTTATTATTATACATTATTATGACGACTTTTTATACATATATAAAAGTTTCTTTTTAGGGCTTTTTATAAAATGTAAAAATGCATAATGATAATTAAATATTCAAACTGTTCTGGAATGAAGATAAGTATTTTTGGTATTGTAATAAAAAAATATTTTTTAAAGATGAATTCGGGAAGGGAGGAATAAGAATTAACTTTAAAATTAAACTTATATATCGAAATATGAAAATATATATTTCGAAGTGACATTTGATATAAAATTTCATATAGTTAATTCTTATAATTTGGAATCTATCTTTGTAGTAAAGAAATATAATGCACTATGAAACATGAAATATGTAAATTATTTATTTAGAAAAATATTATGCTTCAGGTTTGATAATATTTAGAAATTTACTTGTCATATATGAAAAGATAATATTTGGAGAATTACCTTTTTTTCAAAATTGCTATATAGTACTATTTTTTTTTGTATTGTATATTTTTTATAAGACTCAACTATAAAACATTTCTATTAATATCTCCTCCTCTATATGACTTATATTCTATGCCATTATCAAAAATATTTTCATTGTCTACACGAAGCATTATTCATAAATTATCATGTCATTTTTCGGCTGTCATTTTAATAAGCACAAACATACTTTAATTGTTACTATATCTTCATAAAATAATATTATGAACTTATCATCATATTGTAATTATTCCTAATCAGGCGAAAATAATTCTTCAGATTAGTTCAAATTTGGTGGAAACAAATTTTATATATAATATGCTAAATTGACAGAAACAAGAAGAGCACATGTTTTTAATAGTTTTAATATTATAACTATTATTGTGATGAAAAGTAAGGTTTCTGTGATAGATATAAGTTTTGCATAAACGATCTATTGCAAGTGTAAAATTTATTGCTATTCAAAAAGAAAAAATAAAGTCTTCATTCTAAAATTTAATAGATAGAAATCTCAAAATAAAGTATTAGATGTATCACCCACAGAATGTTGGTAAATACTCAATTTGCTCATTGTTCACTAGTTCGTACCTTTAACTTGAATTGGATGCGCTAGATGATGAGTTTTTACTCCAATAGTTTGAATTTAATCTTCAAACTGTTTGAGATTGAACCATACAGTAACTTGGTTTACAATATCATTATTTAGTATGATGAGGGCCATATTAACACATCAAGAAATACTGGGTGCCTTAAAAGGAGATATCCAATGGCAAGATATCTGAATTTTTGCCCATGTCTAGTATGAAAACTCAGTTTCCACTTTTGCGATATCAGTGTAAAGAGAGACTGGATATTACATATTGACAGAATATAAATAAAGCAGAAATGTTTTAATTTGTTAAAGTTTTTCAAATATCTACATTATACAATAATTAATTTTTTGTAAAACTACAATAATAAGTAACTCAGCTTTTCAACCACTAGAAGTAACCGTTGCGAACAAGTTCATACCTATACATAAAATTTCTATTCTTTTGATTGCTTTGCTGCCTCATGTTAGAATATAGCAAAGAAAATATGTGAGAGGAAGTGAAAACAACAAAGCTTCTGTTTTCAAGAAAAAGACATAAATATAAATCCAAATACAGATGGTCAAGTTACAATTTTTGAAACCATTACCCATTTATAGGGCGACCTTTGTTTTTTAGCAACCACGCTAAATGTTGCAATAATTCCCTTCACAACCAAAAAAGATGAAACAATATGGTCACTTAAATGAGCAAGTGGATATTTATGAATATCAGCCATGTGATGAGCTTGTTGGTAACTACATAACCACTAAGAACACAAATTACCTTTGAACGGATGTTGAGAAACTAATTTACACTTCATTCTCTTTGTGTCGGGCGGCAAAAAGGCCAGCAGTACGACGAAATCGACTTTTCGGCTGTTAAGAAGTTCGCTCTGTGATGAAATTTACTCGCTAAGAAAAATCGTATTTCTGTAGTGCAAAATTGCTGCAAAAGTTTTGAAAAGCAGAATTTTTCTCTATTTTCGAATTATTTTTCGGTTGCTAAGTTGATAATCCTATGGAAATTACTGGGTACATTTAGTTGCTGAAATTGTATTACATACCTGACTCAAAACAACTTTTGTGTTATGAAAAGACACTCTGATTAAATTACAATATTATAACAAACTTGATTTATTTGAAAAAATTTTAATGGGTTTAAAATTTATAAAACGAACATGTATTATTTTTTATGACAGGAGGCTGTCAAAATTAATAATTGATAAACTATTTGAAATTAGAAAAAGAAAATTATTGTGTTTAGAAAAAATTTGATGCTGGAAACTCATCCATAAAAATTGCTGATGTTAGTTTACATGATTTAATTAATTAGATCCCAACAATAAAAGCCTAGACATTCGAAGGCATATCAAACAATTGAGAATTGTAAACTAAGAGATTAAAGAAAAAACTTCATACAATGATCGTAAACTATTATGATACTATCAACGGCGTTTATTGATGTTAATCTACAATATTTCTCATTAATAATTGTAAATTGTATATTACCGAACTAGTAAAAATCCCAAAAGAAATACATTTGATGACTGAGTGGTATCTTGATAACCCAAATAAAATTGATTTTATTAATCTTTAGTAAAATATTGGCATAAATGTCATTTTTTTGTTATGTTTCTTGAATTTTAAAATGAAAAGAATGATGCTAATTGAGAGCTTTATTGTATTCAACAATAAAATATATTAGATGTTATAAACTTGACTAAAAAAAGTGTTGTTAAAGTGTGCTTAATTACAAAAAAGCGCCCTTGAACCAAAAGAATGATGATGAATACTTTTATTTTTCTAAACATGTTAATTCCTAAAAACTTCTAAGTGTTGATACTTATATCAAAAAAAAAAAAAAAATATAAAAATAACAATAATAGGAAACTAAATTTTACGAACTAAATTTCTATTCCTGATAATTAAACCTATATACAATAAAGAAAAGACTCAAACTGGTATGCAAGTTCTCATTAAAACCATTTAAAAATAAAAATTTTATATTCATTAATATTTATAAAACTAATATATAATAGTTGAATTATAATTAAGGAAGACATTAAAATCATAAAGAAATCAAGGTTTCAATTAGATAAATAAAAAACCTTGATATAAAACATAAGAAAATGTGATAATAATTATTTTTTGATTATTATTAAAGAGTGTTCAATCAAAAATAAATCACAATCGAAAATAGATAAAAAACTTTTAAACTTATTAACGATATTCTTAGTTAAATCTCTTGTACCATGGTCTGTCATCGTGGGCAGCGGCAGAAGCATCGTAGTCAGCACCTCTCTTAGATGGTGGGACCCAACCACTGGATTTCCATGGTAAGGTACCTTCAACGTACATTTCATCGACTTCTTCTAAGGTTAAACCTTTAGTTTCACAAACAAAGAAGAAAACGTAGAAGAAAGAGAAGACTAAACAACCCATGAAAACGTAACCGTAAGCGAAGTGAATAGCACCAGTGATGAATGGGGTAAAGAAAGAGATTAAGAAATTCCAGAACCAATTGGCAGAGACAGCTAAACCCATAGCTCTAGATCTAATTCTTAATGGATAAGATTCAGAGACAATAACGTAAGCTAATGGAGCCCAGGTAGTAGCGAAACAGAAAATGAAGAAACAGGTGAAGACAATCATACAGTTACCAGCACCCTTGGAAGTTGGACCATCGTAACCATCTAAGTATAATCTAGTAACACCGACGGAAGCGTAAACAACGAAACAACAAGCCATACCAGCGGCACCTGCTAATAAACAACCACGACGACCAAATCTTTCAACAGTCCATAAAGAAACGAAAGTGGAAACAAAGTTAACAACACCGATAACGATAGAAGCTTCGTAACCATCGTCTAAACCAACAGAGTTGAATAAAGTAGAACCGTAGTAGAAAAAGTAGTTACAACCAGTCAATTGTTGTAAAGTATTAATCATGACACCCATAATAGTTCTTTGTAATAAAGCACCGTTTCTGGAGAAAATTTCACCCCAAGAAGCACTACCAGCAGCTTGTTGAGCTTCGTGAGCAGCATAGATTTCATCGAATTCATGTAAAACAACTGGAGAGTCAACGGCAGCCTTGTTAACTTTAGCTAAAGAAACCTTAGCTTCTTCTAATTTACCTTGTTGGACTAAGTATCTAGCAGATTCTGGAACTAATAACATACCACCGATCATGAATAAAGCCCAAGCAAAAGATAAACCTAATGGAATTCTCCATTGACCAGAGTCACTTTGGTGGTGGTGAGTACCGTAGTTAGTACAGTAACCAACGAAAATACCGGCAGTAATCAATAATTGGTAGAAAGCGACAGCAGTACCTCTTAAGTGGGCTGGAGCAGTTTCAGCAATTAAAGTTGGAGATAAAACAGAAATACCACCAACACCCATACCAGAGATAATTCTACCAATGAAGTATTGGTACCATTTGTCAATGGAAGCAATAGAAATAACAATACCAACCATGAAAACAACAACGACAATCATCAAACCTGGTTTTCTACCGTACATATCACCAGTTCTACCTAAAGTTAAACAACCAATAGCACAACCAATGTTGAAAATACCAACAACTAAACCAGTTCTAACCTTTGAGAAATAGTAGTGACCATCACCACCAGCTCTTTGACCAAATCTCTTTAAGAAATCTTCGTGAGAAACGAAACCACCAATGGTACCAGTATCCCAACCGAAAATGAAACCACCAAAGGCGATCATTAAACATAAGGATAAAACACCAAAGTATTCAGAGATTGGACCAGTTTCCTTGAAAATATCATCAGAGTGGTCAATTTTTAAATCTAAGTCATCACCTTCAATTTTGTTGGAAGCAACAGAGTTGTTGGATGAGATTTGTTCGACGTTGCCTTCAGATGAGGCAGTAGCGTGTAAGTCAGCAGTTTCTGACATATTTAATTAAATTCTTTTATTTTAAAAAAGCCAATTAATTAAATAAATAAATTTTTGTTATATTATAATAATAAAGTTAGGTTGTATTATTATAATTTATATGTATATATATAATTATTTGTTTTTTGTTTGATGTTCTTTTTTGTTATATAAAATAGATAAGAATATAAATTATAATTGAAAAGAATATTTTTAAATTTAGAATTAATTGAAAAATATCTGTCCTTTTTATATGTTTCAAAATTTGAAGATTTTGAAATATTTTCATTAATTTACAATAAAACTATTAAGATAAAGTACTAGATAACATGATGTTGTGCTGTTTCTTCAATAGAAGTTAATAATTGTTGATAGAATTAGATGGTGAAATTATAATTAATTTTATTATTTCCAATATATTCAAACTAATATGGCATATACTAGAAATAATAATAAAGCAAAAATAACATTATATCGATATAATTAAATTAGATTTCGAATTTAAATTAATTTGACTCTCTACATCAAAAATAATGCAGAAAAATAAATAATTATTTATTTGTTGTCATATTTGGTAATATTAATATTATTGCAGTAATTAATGTCTTTTCTTTTGTAATGATGCCGCAATAATAAAGTAAATTAAAAAGGAAAATAAAAAAGAATTCTGGGGAAATGTTTCAACCGAATCTGAAACGATGAATTTGCTGCACAAATTCATAATTTTTTGGGAAATACTCATTAAAAAAATACGAAAAATATAAAAAAGAATTATACTATTGCTCCAGTAAAATTACAGTACCTAACATAACAGGATACCTAGTTTTGTTAGTCAAAAAACGAAAATAACATTGATTTTTTGATGAGGGTTAACATATCGAAAATAAAAAATGTTGTTATTATTATTATTATTATTATTATTATTATTATTATTATTATTATTATTATTATTATTATTATTTCTAATTAGGTAAATATATTATGCAAGTATTAAAAGTATTTTGATAATTAATTGATTTTCGTATACTAAATAAAAGCTGTATGCCACTTAATCAGAGGGGGCCGGATGAGATTTCAATTCTAGAACTTCAAAAAGATAAAATTATTAGAATAATTTATAAAATAAATAAAGCTATAAAAAATAAGTAGAACAATAGGAAAATGTATGTATCGATACACATTTAGCGGAACCTCCACCACTTTTATCACTTTTACCATTTCTCCTCCCTTCCCCACCAGATTTTTTACCCATCTGAATTCTAAACATTAACAACTTTAAGAAAATTCACACTTCTTAAACATATAACTACCAGTAACAATAATAATTAATATGGCAGAAACATAGAAATTTTCAAAGTTAACAGAAAACGTATCCTACAAAATAAAATTATTTAGCATATAATTGTTTTAGGAAAAAATTATTGTTTCTTATTTCTCGGATGACTGTAAAAAAATTAAAATAATTGAATAATTAAATGAAGAAATATAAACTGATGTTGTTTTTTCTGATAATTCCCCCACTTTGCTGCGCGGGTCTTTACTTGCAGTCTAATAATTTATTCTATAATAAGGAAAATAGAAAAAAAAGAAAAAAGATTAATATAATATAATAATTACACATATTAAAAAATAAAAAAAAAGGCATATGTTGTTACGCTATTTTCTATCGGAGCGATGCCTTCCAGAAATTTAATTTTCAAAAAATATTTTATTTTGAATATTGTTGTTTTTCTTTAATGCTAATTTTTTTGTTATTATAATGTGGGTGTTTTTTGATGTATTGGATTTGAATTTCGCATTACAATCGTCCGTGATACGTACGATTTTGGAATTTACTATTTACACGGTAATCATTTTCGTTTACCAATATTTTATAGTTAAATTTAATTTTGAATTAATTTATTTAATTATTACTATACTTGTTAGTGTTAAATGTTGATTGAACTGTAATTGATTTTGTTCAGTAAAATTAATTTATGAATAATTAGTTTAATTTATTTTTGTTGAAGCTATTGTAAATTTAAAAAAATTGTCCTAATTTTTGATTTTAAAAAATATTAGAAAAAAAATAAAAAAAAAAAAAAAGCTGTGTTCTTATTTGGTTTCGAGATCTTCCACCAGGATATATTTTTCTAAAAACAATTAAAACTTAAAACTTAGTAACGGATAAATCCCACTTGGATTTTCCATGTTCCTTAAAAAGTTTATCCTTTCCGTTAATTTTCCATGACTGCACAAATCCGTAAATTATTCCTTGTAATCATCATGGTGACTACTATTCTAAAATAACATAAGAATTATATCGAATTATGTTGAAAAAATTACTATTAATGATATTCCGAAAAAGTAGTAATGAATCGATAGATCTTCAATTAAATTAGCACTCTTTCATCATGCCATCATAATTTTAGTGTTGCAGTGCATTGCATCATTTCAATACAGATACTATGATTTTTGAAGCTTCATTTTAATTTGAATCGTATTTACATTAAAATTATGAGATAATTATCGGATCATCAAGAGTTTTGATAATTTCTTAACAACTAAATAAAAATTATTCAAAAAAATATATTGAACCAGAGAACTGTATGCAAATAAATATTTAGAAAGAAAAGAAGATAGTGAATGATAGCAGTCGTTATTTGTTTAATTTCCTTGCATATTATTATTGGAACTCGTTAAGCTTTTATGAAGCCGGAAACCAACGACCTTTTGTTGTTATCAATAATAAGATTGATATAATCGATGGATTGTTGTTTTTTTTTGATTAGTACTTTGTATAGTTATTATTTTTTAATTTTTCATTTTTCTTTGGCGAATTATTATTACTTAAAGCACCATTCCAATTAGAACCTTGCCATGCAATAAAGAAGATTAAAAACACTCTTTTAACAATGCCTCTATCTCTTCCTTCATTGACATTGGTGAATAATATGATGAAAACCTTTTAATAACATTTCCTTTAGAATCTATTAAATATTTGGCAAAATTCCATTTAATACCTTTGAAACCTGCAGAATCTTGTTTCCGATCTTTTAAATAACGATATACAGGATCTGTTCGAGGACCATTTATATCAATATTACCCATTAGTGGAAATTCAACGTTATATGAAGGAGATAATAAATCAGCAATTGCAACATCGGATGTTATAACAGGAGATATTGGTTGGTCGTCAAGATTTTGGTTGACCAATTGATCAGAAAGGAAACCCAATATTATAAATTTAGAATCTTTAAATTTTAAATATAAATTGTTTAATTCTTTACATTGAGGATCAAGTCCACTTTGTGATGACATGTTCACTATTAACACTACTTTACCCCTTAATTTTTCGAATGGAAAGTTTTCTCCATTGATATCAATTGCAGAAAGGTCATAAAAAGACATAGCTTGTTGTAAAAAGATATGTAATATCTCAAATCTCAATTATCTTCAAGTGACTAAATTTCGAATATATATCGTAAATATATATATATAATCCTAATTTTTTTTACACCCAAGAAACTTCGAATGAAATATGTTATAATAATTTATAATAATATTGATATCTTTTATATTCTTATTAAATAAACAAGAAAAAATTAAAAGTAATGATTAAATGATAAATTCCCAAGTGTATATCAATTCAAATTTATATCCCTTTACCATTCAAGACATATCAAATAAAAATTCAATTATTCTTTTGTATTTGTAATCAATTTCCCTTCTTCTTACCAAATTAGAAAAAAAGAATGTGTTAAAATTTTATCCTTTTTCTTAATTTTAGTAACATCAAAATTTCGTTTCTTCATAAAAAGGCGTACTGCTATCTCGGAAAAAAATTTCCATAATATTTTCACTGTATTTTGCACTGTCCGTAAATAACTATTACAATACTTAATATTGTAATTAATGCTTTTTTTTAAGAGCTATTTATTCTTCCAAATGTTATTCCCCAAATTAAAATAACATTTATTAGAATCAACACAAATGTATAGTTAATTTTAGATATATAAGATTTCAAATTTGTTCGGATGTGAGGTATATGTATAATTAATGAATTAAATTCTGATATAAAAACGATTTTTCAAACATATTTTAAAATGAATGAAAAATTTAATCTGTAGCAAAATTATTAGAATCAAACTAAAGTTATATTATAATTTGTTTGTCTGAAAATAAATATTAAACAAGTAAATAATGGTTAGTTTTAATTAACTTCTATTGCAATATTATATATCTTAATATGGCAGTACTGATAATAGGTGAAGTTTCCACTTTATTGCATAGACTACAAAAAATTAAAACACTAAAATTAAAAGAATTAAAATAAAAATTGTATATTCATTAATATTTATAAAACTAATATATAATAGTTAAATTATGATTAAGGAAGACATTAAAATCATAAAGACATCAAAATTTTAAATAAAGAAAACTTTGATTCTATAAAATGGAAAGAAAATATTATACTAATTATTATTTTTGATTATTATTAAAGAGTGTTCAATCAAAAATAAATCACAATCGAAAATAGATATAAAAAAGATTATTCTTATTAACGATATTCTTAGTTAAATCTCTTGTACCATGGTCTGTCATCGTGGGCAGCGGCAGAAGCATCGTAGTCAGCACCTCTCTTAGATGGTGGGACCCAGCCAGTAGATTTCCATGGTAAGGTACCTTCAATGTACATTTCATCGACTTCTTCTAAGGTTAAACCTTTAGTTTCACAAACAAAGAAGAAAACGTAGAAGAAAGAGAAGATTAAACAACCTAAGAAAACGTAACCGTAAGCGAAGTGAATAGCACCAGTGATGAATGGAGAGAAGAAAGAGATTAAGAAACCCCATAACCAATTGGCACCAATGGATAAACCCATAGCTCTAGATCTAATTCTTAATGGATAAGATTCAGAGACAATAACGTAAGCTAATGGAGCCCAGGTAGTAGCGAAACAGAAAATGTAGAAACAGGTGAAGACAATCATACAGTTACCAGCACCCTTGGAAGTTGGACCATCGTAACCATCTAAGTATAATCTAGTAACACCGACGGAAGCGTAAACAACGAAACAACAAGCCATGGTAGCAGCACCAACTAATAAACAGTTACGACGACCAAATCTTTCAACAGTCCATAAAGCAACAAAAGTGGAAGCAAAGTTAACAATACCGATAACGATAGAAGCTTCGTAACCATCGTCTAAACCAACAGAGTTGAATAAAGTAGAACCGTAGTAGAAGAAATAATTGTTACCAGTTAATTGTTGTAAAGATTGAATCATAACACCCATAATAGTTCTTTGTAAAATGGCACCGTTTCTGGAGAAAATTTCACCCCAAGAAGCACTACCAGCAGCTCTTTCAGCTTCAACACCGGCAGAGATTTCTTCAAATTCAGCAATAACAACTGGAGAGTCAACGGCAGCCTTGTTAGTCTTAGCTAAAGAAACCTTAGCTTCTTCTAATTTACCTTGTTGGACTAAGTATCTAGCAGATTCTGGAACTAATAACATACCACCGATCATGAATAAAGCCCAAGCAAAAGATAAACCTAATGGAATTCTCCATTGACCAGAGTCACTTTGGTGGTGGTGAGTACCGTAGTTAGTACAGTAACCAACGAAAATACCGGCAGTAATCAATAATTGGTAGAAAGCGACAGCAGTACCTCTTAAGTGGGCTGGAGCAGTTTCAGCAATTAAAGTTGGAGATAAAACAGAAATACCACCAACACCCATACCAGAGATAATTCTACCAATGAAGTATTGGTACCATTTGTCAATGGAAGCAATAGAAATAACAATACCAACCATGTAAACAACAACGACAATCATCAAACCTGGTCTTCTACCGTACATATCACCAGTTCTACCTAAAGTTAAACCACCAATTAAACAACCAATGTTGAAAATACCAACAACTAAACCAGTTCTAACCTTTGAGAAATAGTAGTGACCATCACCACCAGCTTTTTGACCAAATCTTCTTAAGAAATCTTGATGAGAAACGAAACCACCAATGGTACCAGTATCCCAACCGAAAATGAAACCACCAAAGGCGATCATTAAACATAAGGATAAAACACCAAAGTATTCAGAGATTGGACCAGTTGCTTTGATTTCATTATCAGAGTGGTCAATTTTTAAGTCTAAGTCATCACCTTCAACTTTGTTGGAAGCAACAGAGTTGTTGGATGAGACTGGGTCGACGTTGCCTTCAGATGAGGCAGTAGCGTGTAAGTCAGCAACTTCTGACATATTATTTGTAATAAATTTTTAAACTTCTAATTAAATAAATAAATGTAATAACAATATTTTTTAGGATATTATTATTTGTATTGTTTATTGAACTATTTGTTTTTGTTGTTCTCTTATGAATTGTATATAAGAATTGAGATAAATATGAATTAGAAAAGAATAGTTATTTTGAAATCTCTTTTTATTAAAAATATCTTGCCTTTTTATATGTTTTGGAAATTAATTTTTTGACAAAGATTTTGATTTTTTCTTTTTAAATTTATTTCAGTTAAATTTTTCTTTTTAGTTTTAACTGTTATCTATTGGCATGCAACAAATCTTGTTGCAATAATATTTTCTGTTCGAAAAGAAAAGATAGTTGCAAATTTAGAAGTGGTGAAATTAATTCTGTTTAGATTTTTCATTGAAACAGCTGTGGAAAAAAATTAAAATGTCGGAAGGAAAAATTTTTATAGTAGTTAATATTGATAAATAAGGAAATAATTATCCGTTTTATTCCTAAATTTCACATATAAATTATGCAGCAAACATTTGACAGAAAAGAAAAGATGTAGAAAATTGACATCAAAAGAAAAGAAATTGAAATTATAAACTTACATACGGTAATATGTCTGGAATTGAAATGTTTTATAAAAATTTTAAAAAGCATTTCTCCACTCTCTCCAGAAATTCTTTTACCACATATTTAATAAACTTTTTCCGCAAATTCTTATCATTTCATAATATTCTTCCCCGCTATCTCCACAGTCGTTTTTCTACTTCTAAAAATATCCTTGTAATTAATGTAGAATAATTATTTCTTTTAATTGTAAAAATTTTTTTCCAGAAGAAAAAAATTCAGTTTTCTTCGAATTTTTACTAAATTATTTAATTATAGCGGAGCGCATTAATTAAATTGGTTAAATACTCTGTAGAAAAAATTTTTCAAAATAACCAATAATAAAATAGATATAAAAAGAAAAAATGATAATGATACAATTATATCACAAAAATAAAAGCGGGTGTGTTCTACTTATGTTTCAGAGACAAGTTTCTAGCATCAAAATCAGAATATGATATTAATATTAATTATCCGATTATTTTCAATAATGTTTTGAAAAATACTATGTAAGAATTTAAATGGTACGAATTGAAAAATTAAAATAATGAAAATTTGTCATAATTTCAAAAACTTTTTTTGTTGGAATGTTTGAAAAAATCTAAGTACTGCATTTGTTTCTCAAGTGTGTATTTTATTATTATAATAAATTAGCTTTCTCCTCCAAAATTTTCTTCCGAAATAAAATTGAAAAAAAAGTAAAATTACCTTTTATTTATTTATTAATTTATTTATTCTAACAATAGAGTGCACAGTGTAAAGTTTTTTGGTTAGTTTAATATTAGGAAAAATAAATAAAAACAAGTATAAATTATGCTGGAGAAAAATCCCGGGGAGTTGTGCATTGTATTCTCTTTGTTGATGCACTGTTTACTACGAAAATTTTAGAAATATTGGTGTATTGAATAAAAAAGTAAATAAATATTAGTTGTTATTTTTACTAAATAGGAAATAAAAATATCCCCCCACTTAATTTTTTTTTCCATCTTATTTTGGATGATAATAAAAACCTTCAGTATGTTGTAAGAATTAAACGATACCATATAATTGTTTGAAACAGGTGCAGCAAAAACATTTTTGTTAATTAATTAATATTATAAAAAGTTTTATGTCGTACGGTAGGTTTTACAGTGGTTTTTCATATTTAATTTTTTTATTTTTTCAAAAAAAATTTATTGTCTTAGGGTTAAAAAACAATTTCTTAGTATCAGTAAACTGTTTAATTTTTTTTACTCAGAGAAATATGTAGACATATTGACTTGATAAAAAATTCATTTTTATTTATTATTAATATTAATAAAGATAACTAATAAATTAATTATGGAGAAACATTTTTTCCAGTGTATTTGTTTATTTTTTTGTTTGTTTTGTATTTTCCGAATTTGGAATAGATACAAATACATAATATTTAATTTTTATTTATGGTGGAGTCGACGATTTTTTCTTTTCAATCTAATTCAATTTTACTAATACTCAGTTATTGAATTTCCTAATTCGTAAACATCATATGATGCTATATATTGGAAAATTATTTAAATTTGTTTACAATTTATTTTTGCCAGCAAACACTTTCTTTTGCAGAATAAATATTGTCAAAAAAATGGAATGAATAAATTAACTGATTTTTTTCAGTTATCGTCGGATTTTATTTTTTCAACTTTAAAATTTAAATTTACACGTATGTTCAAAGAGAAAAAGAAACGTCTACTTTCTTCCGAAAAATTAATTTTAAAATTGGAAGTAATCTGTATGTTGCCAATATTTTTATGCTTTTACTAATACAGATAACATTTTTTTGTTTTTTCTTTTTATAAAATTTCTCCAGAGATTAATATTCTTATTTTCGAAATTGTTCTCCATATTTTATTCCCCCACAATAATTAATCCTATAATTAATCCAACATTATTCCACCATTATAAATTCATAAATTATTCACTTATAAGTTTTTTACATAAAATTCTCTTAACTCCAGATATTTTACACAGATTAAAAACTGAATATTACGTCAACTTGAATCTTACATTTATAAAAATTTAAGTATAAGAAATATAAAAAGGAAAGTGAGCGGTTTTTTTCATCTAACGGATCAATCAAAATCTTATCTTGCAAGATACACAAACACATAATGCAACTTATATTCTCCCCACAATAATTTATTTTATTTGTTTAGCAATAATGAATTCAGTCTGTGCTTTTCTTTTTATTAAAACCACATAATAATTAATATCTGTTTATCTCACTTATGAACCAAGAAAAAGAAAGAAAGCTTAAGGTAAAGATAGTTTTGTTAATTTAATTGATTTCATTCATCTCCTGATATACTGATTAATTTGAAAAATATTGTAAATATATTCTTCCGGGGTATTAAAATTATCATTGTCCATTTTTTTTATTTAAGTACATTGTAAGATGAATTGATAGTAACATATCATTATTATATGTCAATATTACCTAAATTACATGCTAAAAATAATTGATTAATTGCAATGTCTGTGTATTGCAACTTCCAAAAAGAAAGTAATCTTGAACTTGTCAAAATTTAATATTATTTTTACTTTGGTTCGTTTAATCAATAAAATGTACTTTTTTGTAAACAAAAGTTATTTCTTGAAATTTTGGCGTTTTACTTTGGAAGTAAATTGATGAAATTCTTTCTTTTAGTGTTTTTTAAATTATTTATATTTAGTTTTTTATATTTGATGTTTAGAAATTTTTCTAAGTTACTTAAAAATTATAACTTCACATATGATTAAGTAAACATTAAAATTTTAAGTATGGATTAATGTAAAATCTCTCATTAATCATCGACTATTTTTCTTAAGAACTTTAAATATTTGTATGTAGTGTTAAAAATCAACACATAATATTAACTGTTATTTAGTTTATTCAAAAAATGAATAATTTTTAAAGGTATTACATTAAAACAATAGACTTCTTTGATAAAGAAATTCAATCATATACAATATATTATAAAATAAGAAAATATATCTGACACTTAAAAAAATATTCTCAGTATCATATTACTATTAACATTAAGATACAATCGTAAAAATATAACATCGATGCTTCATTTACAAGATATCAAAATAAAATAATTAACGAAGGTTCAATTAGGAATCTTAATTTTATTCCTTCCAAAAGGGGGATTACCGTATTAATATAATAGGATCTAGGATCTATAGAAGTCGACAAAGATGACAACACCTTTACCAAATGTAGTTATTTTACTTGGAAGAAAGAAAATAGTTTAAGTAATGTAACTAAGTATTTCTCCATAATGTTTCCTGTTCCTTCTAAAGTTTTTGTTACTATATATACCCTTAATAATTAAAATTAAATGATTAATAACGTAGCAAACCTACAAAAAATTGAATCATCATCATAATGAATAAATGGTTGTTGGACAATAAATAATAAATGATGGATAATGGGAGGAGGGGTGAGGGGAAGGGTGTTTAGGTATTTACCCTCTAAACTTCAAAATTTCAGCAATATAGAATTATCAAACATTTTTGTATGTGATATATTAAAATATCATGGTAATATAATACTAATAAATTTACTGTGCTATAAAATAATGATACTAATAAATTTTAACAAAACATCACTCCACTTTTTTGAAAAACTTTTTCTAAATGTTAATAATAATTTATAATTAGACTTGTTTTACTACGGTTGTAACAGTGCAATTATATTATAACTTGTTAAAATATCTTTTTCTTTTTAATTCAACTCCGAGGGAAATAAGTTGGAATATGGTAAAAGCCAACACAAACACAAAGATAGAAAAAAAATTTAAATCTGTAGGTTGTACTTACATTGTTATGCAAAAAGAGGGTAACTCTTAAATAAAATTTAGTGATTTGTATTTTGAATTGTCTAGGCGGAAGATGGTTAGGAAGACGGATGGGATTGCAGCTGACATGTGTGAGAAGAAAAAAAAGGGGTGGGGAGAAGGGTGGCGAGAAAATACAACAACGACCATGAATATATAGTAGAACATAACTTCATTTCATAGAGAATTTCCAATACTATTTTTCATTACACTATTTTACTTGTATAAAAAATCGAAAATTTAATTTAATTTAATTTCTTAGATCGGTGTTTTAGTACTTTGATTTGTCTAAAATCTCTATGAATTCAATATTACCATGTACAAAAACTTCAATTCTAATTTTATCTTAACTACCGGGAACACTGTTGTTATCGACGATTAGTTATTATTCAATTACTATCCCACTCGAGTGCTAACTTGTCACAGGTATCAAATCGTGATTGTTAACCGAATAAAGTGTACATTTATTGAAATAATATATAGTAATGTACTTTAGTATACCTGAATATGCTATGAAGAAACGGACTCAATTGCTTACTTTTTTCAAGTAAGTAAGTAGAACTTTAATGATTAAAAGTACACTATAAATCATTAAATTGTCAATTTTAAGATCCAAACTTTTTTATTAATTTAAATAATTAATACATTCTAATACTGCAGCTATTATGTATATATGTATATTTTTACAAAAAAAAAATATTAATAAAATTTATGATTTTAGAATTGCCTCGAAGGTTTGTTGCCTTTGTTTCGTGAATTTATACTATATTATATTTACTTACTTTTATTCTTCTTACTTTCATAATTTTAGTTGATAATTTAATACTCAAATTGACCTCCTATTGGTATTTCTTTCAAGTAATTAGAAGTCTCATTCCGATTTTTTTCATTTCCTTTTCTCATTAAACAGTTAATGAAAAAGAATCTAGATACACATATATACATGCTTTTTTCTAAAATTACGAGTTATTTTTAATATTTGCTTTGGTTAATTCTTGTTTTTTATTGTTATATAAATACTGAAATGTATTTTTAATTTTTTCATTTATTTATTTCTTTTCAAAAGTGTTTTTATTGTTTAATCTTGATTCTGTCGTTCTCATGTGTATATTACCCTTAAATTATTTCGTTATTTTTAATATTAACAAAGAATAAGTATATCAAACAAAGACGATTATTTAATATAAACAAAATAAAATATCATACAATGAGAGCTTTAGCTTATTTCGGTCAAAATGATATTAAATTTACAAAAGATTTAAAAGAACCAGTCATTTCTGCTGATGACGAACTTATTATTGCTGTATCATACTGTGGTATCTGTGGTACTGATTTGAAAGAATATACTGAAGGTGCCATTTTCTTCCCACCTGATGGTGGTAAAAATGAAATTTCTGGTAATGGTTTACCACAAGCAATGGGTCATGAAATTTCTGGTATTGTTCAAAAAGTTGGTAAAGGTTGTAAAAATTTGAAGGTTGGTGACCATGTTGTTGTGGAGCCAACTGGTACTTGTAAAGATAGATACCGTTGGCCAGATTCTGAGAACGTCAATAAACCAATGTGTAGTGCTTGTAAAATTGGTATGACAAATATTTGCTCACATTTAGGTTTATGTGGTGCTGGTGTTGAAAGTGGTGGTTTTGCTGAGAGATTAGTTATTAATGAAGCTCATGTTCACAAAATCCCAGATCATATGCCATTAGATATTGGTGCTTTAATTCAACCAATCGCCGTTTGTTGGCATGCAGTTAAAGTAGCCCATTATAAAAAAGGTGGTTCTGCTTTAATTATTGGTGGTGGTCCAATCGGTTTAGGTACCATTTTAGCTTTAAGAGGTTTTGGTTGTACCGAAATTGTTTTATCCGAACCTGCTACAATTAGAAGAGAGTTTGCTGAGAAAATGGGTGCTAAAGTTTACGATCCAACAGACGTTCCATTCGAAAAATCCGTTGCGGAGTTGAGAGCTATGGGTCCAAACGGTGATGGGTTTGATTACACATTTGATTGTTCTGGTTTACCAGTAACTTTAAACGCTGCTATTGAATGTTGTACATTTAGAGGTACTGCAGTCAATGTTGCTGTTTGGAACAATAAACCAGTTGACTTCTATCCAATGGACATCACTCATCAAGAAAAAAGATATACAGGTTCTATGTGTTATACTTCTGAAGATTTCGAAGAAGTTATTGAAGCTTTTGAATCGCATAAAATTGATATTGAATCTGCTGAACACATGATCACTAATAAAGTACCTATTGAAAATGGTGTTGATGGAGCTATCATGAGGTTATTAAATGATAAAGGTCATGTCATTAAAATCTTATTAACTCCAAATAATAATGGTGAATTAAATGGCGTTGAAGAAAAATAAATCTAAACCATTTTTTAAACATAGATCAACCTAACAAACTAACATAAAAAGAGTGAAATATAAAATTTTAAACTAAAGAATAACAATAAAGCACTTAAAACAAAAAATTAAGAGTTATTTGATAATAGCACCAACTTGCATGTACTCATATTTATTTAATAATTTAATACTCATTGGCATCTGTACAATTTAACATTAAGCTATTTCAATCAACTCAGTGTTCATTTATTTAAATACATTTATAAATTTAGAAGAAACTTTCTCATTAAATTTAAACAACTCTAATTCTTTTTTACAATTATTGTCATTTTCATGTAGAACCAGATATGTTTAAACTTTACCTTCTTTAGATAAGTTAACAATCTTTTAGAAATTAAGATTTTTCAACTTTTGGAACAAAAAAAGAGCTTTCTCCGGGAAACTTACTTGTTGAAAATTTTCATTTTACAACGTAGAAAAAATTTCAAGCCATTACATTACAACTTTTTGCGATGAGATGAACATAAAATAATATATAATATATATGTACTTAATGTTACAGATGAAAAGTATAATGTTTATTTTGGTAGAATATATATATACTATCCTGAATTTTAATTTGAGTAATCAACTCACTTATTATTTTTAAATTTGTTCAAATTTGATTTTACTATATCCAAGTACACAAACTATACATTATTATCACATATGGCTAAGAAAATTTCCAAAAACTCTCGTGCTGCAAGACAAGCTGCTTACGAAGATGCTTTAGAACCAGAGTCTAAATCATTATCTGATTTACCTAGAGCTGAAAAAACAGATTTATCTAATATATTGATCAGAATGTCAGCTAAGAATGAATCTCTGCTTGAAGCTAAAATCAATAAAAAAAAGAAGACAAAAGGTAAGAATAGAATAAATAAAAAACAACTTGAACAAAAATTAAGCCAATCTATTACAAGCATGGATAAAGAAAGATTAGAAAGAGCTTTAGAAATTACTAATAGATTAGAAGGTAAGATTTCGAAGTCCATTTCTCGTGCTAAATACGTTCAAAGTGCAAGAAAACAAGGTTGGGATTCTATAAATAATTCTATTAGAAAAGAATTAAATGTTCAGTCATTAGTTGAAAAAACCAATCCGGCAGAAGATGAAGATAAAATGGAGGATAGCGAAATTGCTGCAGAAATGAATGATGGAATGAATGTCGAAACTTTTGGTGATGTTGAAGGTTGGGACGAAGAAGAATCAAGTAAGACTAAATCAGAAGAAATTCAAAAAAAGAATATGTTCGATTTATTACCATCTGTTGATGATGAATAAATTGAATTATTCTTTAAGCTTTAAAAAATGAGAAATAAAGTCATAGTAATAAAATGATATAAAGTTTACTAACTTTTTTCTCGCATTCCTCACATAAATTACTTCAATCATTAATCAATTCTCATATACATACAATGTATACTATTTAATATATACTGCATACTAAAATAGTTTTTCAAAATCCTTTAGTCTTTTGAAAGTTCATTCGTAAGCACTAATTGCAACTTTTATGTATTCCTCACAAAACATTAATTCATATATATCGAATTAATTGTTCAATTGCTTCTACCATTGTAAGCAATTAATATGGGTTAGATTTTAGTACGGCATTTTCTAAGATACAATTAACACAATTATGGAGAAGAAAGCGAGGCGAATTTTGTGAGATTCTAGAGGGTAATCAAACAAAATTTAACAACACCACTCTTTTTCTCTATTTCCAAGCTATCAATTATTATTGTAAGTTATAGAGTTATTGAAAACTAACGATTTAATATAATCTCAAAACTTAGAAGTATTTACAACTTTGAATATTTTAGCTAGGTTTAGACTGTTTTTGGTTTTAGTCGTATAATTTTTTTTTTTATTTCTTTGTAAGATAAAACTGTATAAAAATCAATCATAAATATACATATTTATATAAATAACAATGTTGAACGGTAAATTTTTGGCTGCTTTATTAGCTGCTGCCTCAATTGCCACCGTTACTGCTGATGCAAGTGGTAATGGTTATAAATTTGAACATCCATCAATCCAAAAGCACGATCTAAATTTATCAGAAGAATCTTTCTTTGAAGATTTTCAAAGCTACAAGTCTGAAAAAGAATTCCGTAAAAAATGGATTTCTTCAAAGAAGAAAATCCCTGATAGATATTCTGAAGAGTTAGTTGAACAATATCCTGTAAAATGGGGTTTAGAAGAAGCTTATATTGTCCCAGGTTTTGTTGGTGACAAATCTTTAGTTACTTACAATGATAAAGGGTTTGCTATGGTTGGTACAGTTTTCGACACTCCAATTACTGTTGAAGAAGGCGAAGATTTAGTTATCCAATATGAAGCTAAGATTCAAACTGCTTTAGAATGTGGTGGTGCTTTTATGAAGCTATTACCTCCAATTAAAAAGTCTCAATTAAAAAAATATGGTGGTGAAGATTCTCCAACCTTAGAAATGATTTTCGGTCCAGATAACTGTGTTCCATACACAGACGAAGTTCATTTAGGTTTTAGAAGACAAAATCCAGTCACCAACAAAACAGAATTAGTATTTTTGGAAAAAGCTCCAGAATCTAAATTAGGTACTGATTTAAAATCTCATTTATACACTTTACATATTAATGGTAAAACTAACGATTTTGAAATTAGATACGATGGTGAAGTTGTTTTAGCTGCTAACTTATTAGATGAAGGCATGTTTGATCCTCCATTTGGTGGTGCAAAAATGATTCCAAACCCGGATGCTGTCAAACCAGAATCCTGGGATGATAGAGAAACCATTCCAGATCCAAAGGCTACAAAGCCAAAATCATGGGATGATCGTTCTGTTATTCCAAATCCAAATGATAAGAAACCGGAAACATGGGATGAATCCGTTCCAATGTTTATTCCAGATCCTGAAAGAACAGAACAACCAGATTGGTGGAACGAAGAAGAAGATGGTGAATGGATTGCTCCTTCTATTATTAACCCATCTTGTGATACCGAAGTTGGTTGTGGTAAATGGGAAGCCGAACAAATTCCAAACCCAGATTATAAGGGTAAATGGGAACATCCAACGATCAGTAATCCAAACTATAAAGGTGTTTGGGAAGCTGAATTAATTGAAAATCCTGAACATTATGAAGATTTGACTCCAGCTAAATTATCAAAGCCAATTGGTGGTATTTTATTCGAATTTTACAGTGGTTCTATTGATATGATGTTTGATAATATATATGTTGGTAAATCTATCGAAGAAGCTGAAAGAATTGGTAACGCTACATTTGTTACTAAGAGAGATTTAGAAGATAAAGAAATTTCTTTAGGTGGCGGTGCTGAAATTCCGGCTGAAAATGAAGTTACCAAAAAGTCTAAGAAAACAATAGTTGATGAATCTGAAGACGGGGATGCCCTTGATTACATCTTCGATTTTTTTGTAAAATACTCCGAAATCGTTCCTGAACCATTACAAGGTTTAGTTGCTGGTTTATTTTTAGTTGTTCTTGTTTGCGGTGGTGGATTATTTGTTTTCTATTGTGTTAACGCCATCAAGAGAGAAGCTGCTAATAGAAAAGTAGAAATCGCTAAAATTGAAAAAGAAAGAAACAATATGTATTCATCCAAAACTGCTTTTACCGAAGAAGATGAATCTAAAGGTGAATCCACAGGTGTTTCTCAACCAACTAAGGTAAAAGAAGAAGAAATTGATGAATCAGAATTAACTCCTGAAGAATTAGAATTGAGATTAAGAAAGAAAATGATTGGTGCAAAAATCAATTTACCAGCAAAATAATATTCACAATATAAGTCGATTTTTTTTCAATAAAAATAACTGTTTTGTATATGCCTAATAATTTTATTTAACCTTAATGTGATATTTGATGTTTTAATTATTTATTAAAAATTTACCGTTATTATAATTTCTGTACCCACTTGTTCGCCTTCATTTAAATTTGAAATAATCCAGAAATCTCTAATTCTGTTAATAAGTACTAACTTTAATGTGATTAGTGATTCTTAGTAGTTGATTTCAGATGTAATTTTGATCTCATTATATATCAGTAAATCTTTTCACCTCCAAATTTTTCATAGTAACTCCCTACTTTTAAACAATTCAGATACAAATTTGAACTTTTTATTAGAAAATGCCGAAGAAAAAAAATATTAGTTCCACTTTAAAGCTGTATTACATAAAAAATAGAAATATTTGATCCCTGTATGTAATTGGACCGCAGAAATAAGGTTGATGCAACATAAAGACGAAGTTTATTTGGATTGCATAGCAACCAAACTAAATTTATAAAAGGTATTAAAAGTGTATATATAAAGATATGAATATATATAACTTTATAGTGCAAACATATATGTATCATCACAGGTGTATCATTTTATGGTTTCTTTCAAATTTTCTTTTTTTGAGGTTTTGATTGATTTTCATATAATTTCAATTTCATTGAATTACTCATCAAGGTAAATTAAAAAATATAAGCCAAATGTCACAAAAATTTGAAATATTACAATTAATTTAATTAACATAAGAAGCTTTCTAAATAACTGTATAAAATTAACATTTTAAAATCTGAATTTAGTTATAATATAAAAATAATATTCAATATCTATATATACTAGATTAAAATTTAAGGAATCTTTTTATTAGGAACACTTACACTCAAAAAACCAAAATCCAAAATAATGACTGAAAAAGTTGAGTACATAAGAGATAATAATAATGGTTATTATATATTTACGCCAATTAAGTATATATCTAATTCATATAATGTTGTGAAATATGATAATTTAATCAGAAGAAAGGGAGTCAATTATACAAAAGCTTATAAGATAAATAACGAGATGTATTTGGAACATTATTTTAAATTAATGGGAATTAATATTGTTCCAACAAATAGTAAAAGAAGACTTTCAATATCTGTTGCACACCATTCAGATTCATATGCTTCTTTAAGTCCAAATTCAAGTTTTACTGGAAGTTTTAGCTCAATGAACATAGATAAAGTAAATGTTTATGATTATATAATAGGAAATATATCAAACAACCCAGAAGAAGCATTTTTAAGTAATTTTGGTGAAAAATATCTTCCGTCAGGAATTAGCACGTCAGATGGTGAGAATGACAAAGATACAATTGACCCTCATGATATATTTACCTCAAAATCTTTGGAAGTATATTTCAATTACTTTGATAAAATTTCGACTTTAGAAAACATCAGTTCTCCCCTAGGATTTAGTAGTTACGACATCTGGATTCCAGCAATAAGGTCTGAATTTAGAGAAAAATTATCAACTAATAAAAGAGACAAAATCGAGTTATTTCAAAACAAAAATAGTCCCTTATTTATCGAAGGTACAGGGTACATACCTCCAGAATTTGACACATATGGCGGTAGTACCATGATTTCAAGTTATTTTTCTGATATTAAATTACCTTCTTTAATATATCACTCTACAGTAAAACTAGGAGATCACATTTTTCTTTTTGGAGGTTTGGTGCCGTCATATAAATATGACGAAGAAGCTCCCTCATTAAAAAACTTTAGAGTTAAGGAAATTTTAAATTTACCGCCTCCATTGATACCAAATATTATTAATAATCCAACAATTGTAGAAAACCCATTTCTTTATACATACAATGTCACATCAAATAGATTTATAAAACGCAGCGTTCGTGGCCAGATACCACCACCTTTAGTCTGCGTAATTGGAACAAAATTGACAGATAGATATATATTTTACTATGGAGGATTTGAATTGAAGACAACGTGGTATGTTGAAGATGATATTTATTATCTAGAAAAAAATTTATACTTCAATTCTTATGCATACATTTTAGATGTATTATCATTTACATTCAAGAAAATCGATGTTTATTCGATTCAGAATGATAAATTTAATCCTAAGGTAGTACCTCCAAGGTTTGGCCATTGTCAAATTTGTGTAAACAGCGTATTTTCAAGTCCTTGTCACTCAGATATAAATAACATGAGAGGAAATGGTACAGATTCACCTAATTGTTCCAAAGATCCACTCAGCCACCCAGCAGCAGTTCCTTTGAACAATAAAATTGAGACTAAGAAAATGCAGACCGAAAAGAAGCCTGAAACTAAAACAAAAAAAATACCTTATATAACCATCCTAATATTTGGAGGTTATTCAAGGAGGGGTGGTCAAAAATTTATTACTATGAATGATATGTGGAAACTAAAAATAGAAATAGTTTCGAAGGGAAAAAAAGGTTATTTAAAATTTAGAGATGATGCTGAAGCATCAGTAATATCACATAAAGAGAATCAAGCTACATATGGAGATGAAGTTAAACAATTATGGCCGGAACCAAGAGCTTTTGGTGCATACTGTTTACCTGGTGATAACTCTATCAAAAAAATTGCCTTATTTAAGGATAGATTATCAAAATATTATGAAGAGGGAAAATCAACAAAATTTAAAGTGGATTATTCATGCGACGTTGCTGAATATGTTGATGAAATCAAATATTCTAAATCATTTAATTCGAATCGGAAGATCAGTTCTTCATCAGTTTTATACCATGGAGGTTCTGATAACACAAAAGTTTATGGTGATTTATGGCTTTTCAATATTGAAGAAGAAATTTGGGTTAAATTACATGAATATGCCAAAATTAGTACAGATAAAAGTGAACCGAAGATTCCAATTGAAATAGGTTTAGTAGGTCACCATTTATATACTGTTGGTAATATGATTGTTTCTGTTGGGGGATTACTACAGTGTGACATTGACCAAATATATGGTAAAATTGAAATTGAGGACAGTCTTGTTAAAGTTGACGATCAATTCTATTTTAAAAATTTAGAAACTTTAGGTAAAGATTCCGTTGAACATAATATTCCAATAGGTGCATCAATTTTGAATATATTCGACATACATAACCAATGCCTTCAAGGTAACAACGTAGTAAAATTATATAATTCTCAAAAAAATAAAGAGGAATACTTTCTATGGGATAATGAAACCTTAGGAAATCAACTACTGGTTTCTATTGCAACGACGCCTGTACAAGTTAAAGGAACAATAATTGTAATAGGAGGTTTATTAGCATTCCATTATGATATAAAAGAATTTTTTCTAAGAGGTACAGTATTACAATGTATTCTACCCTCAATTAGTTTGGCAAGTTGATTATTAAACTTTTAATTTTCATTTTACTTTATTTACAAATGAAATAAAATTTATTTAAATACATTAAAAAATTACTTCTATAATATTCTTCAAAAAAATGAACTTGTATTTTTCTTCTCTTTGTCTCAAAAAAAGAGAATTATCAAATTGTTTAATGATATATCAGAAAAACCATTGATACCATATATTAATTAACATTTGATAATAAATCATATATGTCTTAGTTTGAAATTGTAGAATAGAACCAGGAACTAAATTAAAAAGAAGGAGAGAGAATCTATAGAAATTAAAAAAATATCTCGTATATTCTATTAACTTCTCTTACTAAAATAATAGAAAATAAATATTATATGTCACAGTTAATTCAGATAGTAGACTTTGGAAAACATATTCAAAATAGAAAGACAATCAAGAATTGTATTTTAACGTAATTGAATTAATTACATTTGCCTTCATTAATTTCAAAGTGAAAATTTTTTTCTATAATTGAATATTTTTCATTTTCACAATAATTTTCGTATTCGCGAAAATTTTTAATAATTTATCTAATATGCACAGGAAGAAATTTTTCTATACTGGAGATAATAAAAAAAGGTCAACTAGCATAAGGAAAAATCCATAGTCTAATCGACATTTTAAGAGAACATTTTGTTTTTAATAAGCATTTAATTTAAAATAATTTTAACAAACAAGAATCATTTAGTTACTCATAACCGAAAAATTTATTTTGAAGTTACTAAAATATTACACACATTATATTGTAGTAAATACCGTTAGAAATAAAAACGACTACAGATAGAATAGAAAATACTAAAAGGTTTGAGATAATCCTTCTAGTTTTCTAATAAAAAGTACACTAAATTATTTTTATAGAGTTAGAATTGAATCCTTTTGTTATTTTATTCAACAGTAGTTCACAACAGTATATTTTTAATAATAAAAGAAATAACTAAAATTACTTCTAAAATTTTTTGTGTCAATTGAAAAATTTTCCATTTTTTTGAAAAAAAGAATTCTTATTTAATAAAGTTTTGAAATATTAACAATATAAATTTAGGATTGCTAAATTACACTAATTTTATTTCTACTTTAAAAAGAATAATATTGTAAAATTTTAAAAATGTTGAGTGCTGAACGTCGTCCATCTATGGCAGAAAGAAGAAGTTCTTTCTTAAGTAGTTCAATGCAAAATAAGACAAATATACCGATAGTCCCACACTTAGCAGGTATTGAGGATCCATTACCGGAAAGCACACCGGAAAAAGTTGATATTTTAATTGCCGGCACTGGTATGGTGGAAAGTGTCTTAGCATCAGCATTAGCTTGGCAAGGTTCAAGTGTTTTACATATTGATAAAAACGACTACTATGGTGATACATCGGCTACATTGACCATTGATCAATTAAGTAACTGGGTAAATACTGTTAACAATTCTACAAACATAGAGAATCTACCATATGATAATGCAAAATTATACATTTCAAAATCTTTAAGACAAGGCACTAATTATATTTCTCGTGATTTTGGTATTGATTTATCACCAAAGATTCTTTTTGCTAAATCTGATTTATTATCAATTTTAATCAAATCCAGAGTTCATCAATACTTGGAATTCCAATCCTTATCAAACTTTCATACATATGAGAATGATTCATTTGAAAAATTAACAAATACTAAACAAGATATTTTTACTGATCAAAACTTATCGTTAATGGCAAAACGTAATTTAATGAGATTCATTAAATTCGTTTTAGTTTGGGATGAACAACCTGAAATTTGGCAATCATATGCTGAAAGACCAGCTTCTGAGTTTCTATATGAAAAATTTAGACTTGAAAAAAATCAAATTAACGAATTAATATTTTCTATCGGTTTATGTTATAATGACAGCGTTAAAACACCAAATGCTTTACAAAGAATTCGTAGGTATTTAACTAGTTTTGATGTTTACGGACCTTTTCCAGTTTTATATTCTAAATATGGTGGTCCAGGTGAATTGTCTCAAGGATTCTGTAGATCAGCTGCTGTTGGTGGAAGTACATATAAATTAAACCTACAATTGATATCATATAATCCAACCACTAAAGAAGCTGTTTTCAATGATGGTTCAAAGATAATTGTCGAAGAAAAGGTTTTAGTTTCTCCAACACAGGCTCCTCCAGATAGTAAAAACATTCCAGAACAAAAACATGAAGTTCATAGATTAACCTGTGTTGTTGAAAAATCTTGTTCTGAATGGTTTGGTGAGGGTGAGTCAGCTGCAGTGGTAGTTTTTCCATCAAATTCATTGAAGTCTGGTAATAGAAATGTTGTACAAGCATTTATTGTTGGATCAGGTACTGAATCATGTGCTAAAGGTACATGCATTTGGTATTTGTCTACCGTTGAATCTGGACCAAGAGCCGAATTAGATTTAGATGCTGCTTTAGAAGCTTTAGAAATTAGTATTATTAGAGAATCTTCTGCTGATTTAGATAGTAACAATGATATTTTACAAATGGGTCCAAACGGACAAACAATTATTAATTCTGTGAAGTTAGGCCAATCCTTCAAAGAATATATTCCAAGAGAAAAAGTTCAATTTTTGTTAAAATTGTATTATACTCAATACACATCTACTCCACCATTTGATGTCGTAACACCATCTGTTTTTGAATTTTTCAAGGATAGTTCCAATGAGCCACCGTTACTGATTCCTGGCGCAAGTGATAATGGTGTAATTTATACATCAATGCCATGTTCTGAAATCTCATATGACGATGTTATAACTGCAGCAAAAGTATTATATGAAATAATTGTAGGTAGCGATGACGATTTCTTTGATGTTGATTTTGAAGATGAAGATATGATTGCTTATCCAACTAGTGGTAATGTTCAGTATCAGAATACTTTTGAAGAAGATGAAGAGGACGAGGCTGTTGAAATGGAAATTGTTGAAAATGAAGAACCTATGGGAGAAATGGAAATATGACGAAAAAGTTAGATTAATAAAAAAAAGATCTTCAAATTTTAATGAGCAATAAGACGCTATTTTTTGATGAGATTAATTTTTTTGAATTAGTAAATTGCATATTTTTTAATAACTGGAAAAATGGTACAAAGAAATAAAGAAACAAACCAAAAAAAGAAGACGAATGAATGTATGGCCATAAAACCTAGAAAAAAAGTATTCCAAAAGATGAACAGGAATTTATCAAAAATACACGAAAGAAAATTATACAAACTAAGCTGGACTTTTTGTTACATTTCCTCCCTAACCTTGATACAACGTTCTAATTTTTATATTTTATTTTATTATGAATTAAACAAAAAATACGACAGAGATACAATATAGATACAATATAAATAAATAATCATATTCTTTTAGCTTATTAGCTCTAAACCCTATTCGAATAATGATTAATTGTAAATAATTTAAATAGATCATGAATAAACATATACACTATAAACAATGATAACCGTAGACAATCTGTATATCTGTATGCATACCTGCATGTATGAATATACGTGACTGCACACACACCCATACACCAAGGCAAACGCATTTAGTAATTTTTTTTGTTTTTTTTTCACAAAAATTTCAAAAACACCTCTCGCCAGAATACATCATAAAAACCATCAACAGTCGAAGAACAAATGGCCAGACAAGTCCCAGTGATAGTGACCATTTTACGAATTTTTTAAAAATTTCATTTTTACTACCCATAATAAAATGAAGTATCAACCATATACTAACTAAGTACCTCCAGAATAGCAGCGCACCATAGTAATGAAGCAAACATTACCTATTCAGAATGCCAGTCGTGTAACGCTTAACTATGTGATGGAAGAGACACTCTAGCGAATTGTGGCAGATTACTATGCACCATTATGCACTACATCAATATTTAACTACGGTAAACGGTAGTAAAAATATTTCAATGTATTAATATATGCACACAATTTTTCAATCAGTGAAATATCGATATTTTTTTTCAGATGGAACTAGTTTGTGTTGAAATTTCCATTTAATAAAGTTTTCAGTTAATAAATTTTACTTGTCGATGAGTATTTCTATTTCAAGATTTTTCATTACATTTATTATAGTTAACTAATTTAATTTAGTTTATATCGTTATTTTATTCTATTTTTTTAATTTTAATTAGTTTCCAATTCTTTTACATTTATATCAATTTTAAAGTATAAAAAAATTACGGAGAAATTATTTTAATTATCGAAGAAGTCCCTACTAGCCGATATAATCAAAATAATCATTAATTAATCATAATGTCTGACGTTGAAGAAGTTGTTGATATTCAAGAAGAAGTTGCTGAACCAACCGGTGAAGTTACCATTGAAGATGCCTTAAAGGTTGTTTTAAGAACTGCCTTAATCCACGATGGTTTGGCTAGAGGTTTAAGAGAATCTGCTAAGGCTTTAGCTAAGGGTCAAGCTCAATTAGTTGTCTTAGTCAGTTCCGTTACTGAAGACAACATCATTAAGTTAGTCGAAGGTTTAGCCAATGATCCAAACCACAAGGTTCCATTAATCAAGGTTGCTGACGCTAAGCAATTAGGTGAATGGGCCGGTTTAGGTAAGGTCGACCGTGACGGTAACGTCAGAAAGGTTGTCGGTGCTTCCGTTGTTGTTGTTACCAACTGGGGTGCTGAAACTGATGAACGTAGCATGATCTTAGAACACTTCTCTCAACAATAAATGAGTTAAACTACATTAATATTTCCATATATCAAAATTTTATATTAATATTTATTTTTAGTTAACTTTTTTTATTTAATAAGTCTTTTAAGAGAATAAGAAATTCATTTTTCAAGCTGTTTTCATTTCTTTCATTTTATAGAAAATAACCAAGTATAGTCCGTTAAGGACATTTTGGCTACCTTTTTTAATAACATAGTAAAATATTATAATGCTAGTTTTGTATATATATAAATATATAAATGCTATATTCTTATGTAAAAAGGAATTTTAGAAAAATAAAGGCAAACCGTTTTTAGATCCAGTATTATTGCTTTTTAATCTCTTATTATCCTCTTTATCACTATTTTCATTTTCATTTGTACCGTTTTGGCGTTTTAATTCAGAATTTTGAAGGCTAGTTGGAATAATATCATTACCTCGATCGTCTAATCCCAAAAGATTGCCCATACTATTATCCATATTATTTGCAAGCTTTGATAATTTATTTGTTCCAATAGGTTGGATATTTGACTTTCCAGGAATACCGACGTAATCTTTGGTTTCCATTAGCATTGAAATTTCTTCTCTTGCTAATGTGTCAATAGTTTCTTTCTCTAACATACATATTTCAATGACAATCCCAGGATAATCTTTCGGTAGTTGCATTTGCTTTTGATTTGCATTTGTATCATAATTAAATAAATTATCATTCACAGATGATGATTTATTTTGTTTTCTAGCATCGGACACCATGACATCATCAGTTTGACTTAAGATATTGACACTTAATAAACCATGAACATCCATTCTAAATAATATTTTACTGGCAATTTTTGCACTTGTTCTAATTTTATCAAATGTACTAAAATCAAAGAAACCAACAATTGGATCATTATTTCTTTTTGTAGTAGAATCGGCATTGTACACTTGCAATTTTTCTAAGATAGACCTGCTACTTGGAATTTTAATTTTGGAAAAGCCCAAATCTGATTTCGAAATAAATGCAAATATATTTTCTTGAAAATTTTCACTAGATTTAGCATAAATATAACATTCCTTGCAACCTATTTCCTTTAATTCTTTTAATGCAGTGTATAGAACATCACCCTTCACCATACATTCAAAGATAATTTGTGATCTATCCAACTCTAGGCCTGTATTGTCAACTTCTTTTGTTAAATAAGTGGAATACTCAACTCTTTCAGATATCATGGAATCTTCAAATACTAAAACAAATGGGGAGCCATAACCGTTGTACAGCAAAGTACATTCAACAATATCATCAATATTTCTATTAATAATACTAACACTATCCAATATGTGATTTATTTTCACACAAACTTTTAAATGATTATCTGTATTTTCATTACTTCTATCTGGATCTTCCATTGTCATACTGTCATCTTCAGATTCTTTCTTAAATGAATATGACATGAATAATTCCCTTGATAAGAACAATTGAATTCTTATAACATGATTGTTATCACGAACAAAAGATAATCCATCTTTATCAATAAATATCAAAGCATCTTCTTTATTTCCAAATGGAGTAAGACAATTCAATGCTGTTGTTAAATGCTCCAAGTATACAGTAGTTGCCGCAAATTTAGTTACTTCAACATTAGGAATCTTCATCTTCTTATATTATCAATTTAGGTGACTCGCTGATTAATTTAAATCAATGTTTAATTTAATAAGTTCTCATAAAACTACAAAATAGGTGATCTAAAATATTTTAGCCAGTAAACTTAGTTTAATTCAACAGTATTTTCACGTCTTTTCCATTATAGATCGACATTATCTGTTTTTATTTTTATTTTTTAATGAGTTACATTTCTTAAATTTAAGCAGGTTTAAAATTTCGTGTTCGTAATTTCAGAATAACAAACAATGGAGATAAAGGTAATTAATGAATGGGATAAAGGAAATAAATATTCTGAGAATAATTTATAGTAGAGCCAATAAATAGGAATAGACAAGAAAAAGATATATTAACTAGGTCTATTTAACATATTTTATCTAAAGAAATAAAACTTGTGTATTTTATTAATATACACCTGATTAAAGATTGAAACCATTTACATAAGTTCAAAATGAGTAATATCAGAAATAATAGAAATACTCGTGTTAGTCTACTGATAAAATCATCGATAATTATTGCTAGTTTAGGAATTGCAACGTATGTTTGGTGGAATAGCAAAGATAATGGATTAAATGACTCAAATGACAGCCCCCAAGTGAGTAACAATCGAAAATTAATGAAAAAACATTCTTGCATTATAATAATATCAAAATCTATGTTACAAGACACAAATTTAAATTGGAATGAAATACTTGAAAATGATTGTGTGCTTCTTGTTATGCCAGGTTTAAAGTTTGAAAGCCCAATAGATATAAATAAGAGTTTTAAACATAAAATAATACATTGCGATACGATGATTGGTCTATGGTCATGTATCAAGCATTTACGTTTCAATATGCTGTATTATATAAAAGAAGAATTAGGTCCTGACTATGATGAAATTCCATTAGATGTTCGAAATATCTTTAGTTTAGTTAAATCTATCGATTTAAGTAAAGATATCGATTCGCAACTAGTTTAAAGATATGAAATTATTCCCTATGCATTCATCTATTAATTATTATTTAATTCATATCATATCTATATAACTGAATACATCCATGCATACTTTCAAATATATAACATTGCAGCACTTCTTTTTTTAATTTCGAATTTTTTATTTTCCAATTCCTTTTTATACTAATCAGTTCATACTACCAATACATATGAATATTTTATGCAACATCTCTTCTATGACCAAAAACAACACCTTCTGTTGCTTGTGATGCACCTTTCATAAAACCATATTCATGGGTACTCCAACCATACTTACCTTGTAAGTGCTTTGGTTTTTGTTTGATTTCAGGTCTTGGACTCTTTGTAGCTAATTGTGGACCTATTACTGAAACTTGATTAGGGTGCTTCTTATTTGCATAACGTGATAATGATTTTAAAGTCTGATAAACAATGGCAGAATCATTTTCTTCAAATAAGTCTACAGTTTGAAACAATTCTTCTTCTGGCACACCATATTCTCTTGCAAATTGCAAAAATTGTGAAATTTGTTCCATTTGAATAAATGGCATTCTTGACTCTTTAAAATTAATTAATTTATTTACATTTGGGTTATCATAACTATAAAGTTTATTAGCTAATTTACACAAAATTGTACCATCCTTCAAAATCTCTAATAAACTCAAATTTTTTGAATCATCATTTTCATTTTCATTTAATACAACGAAAATCCAATCTCTTATTTCATTGATAGCATCAGAAGAAAATTTTGAATTTCTTAATTTCCTTAAATCTTCATCTAATGAAGTGACATCAGGTTTTCCGTTCATAATTATAAATATTCGTTTTCAACTATATTGCTATTTAACAACAACTACCAAAAAAAAGTAAACTAAAAAGTAGAGTAATAACCGACTCTGCTTTTTATAATCAATACAAATAAAAATAATCCAGTATTATCACTTCAAACTTAATTAATATTCAAATCATTACGTTTTCTGTTTTACTTATTTTAGAAACGTCTTAAAAAAATGTCAAAGCCTTGTTTTAATTGTTCGGGAAAAAAAATAAAAAAAGAAAATCAAATTATAAGAACCTGAAAATAGAAATATTTTGAAATTTAAAAACAAGAGTTATTTAAAGAATACGTAGTTATATTAATGGAGTCATTTAGATAGTTTGTAAATATATACATAATAATACAATTTATTTATTTATTTAAAAGATTATTTTATTAAAAAGTTAAAGATCATCTATTAGAGATCAATAAATATTTAAAGATCAAGAAATAAGAAAAGTGTCATACTTTTTTAATTTCTAATTTTTGAAACTTTTTGATTATTATTTGATTTAAATTTAATGATTTAATATTATAACATATTTCATAACAAAAAAGGCTTTATTTATTTAAAAGATATATTTAAACAACTAAACCGTACAAACTAATTAACGGTAAGAAAAGAACTAATATTCAGATATAATAAAAAATGGTTTCAATTAGTTCTGTATTACTTCAGTTTTTTATACTGCTTAGCTCATTGACTTTATCTGATGCTGCTTCAAGCTCATCGAGCTCATCTTCCTCATCAAGTTCCACAAGTTCTTCGAGTTCATCTAGCTCAGCCAGTTCTTCAAGTTCATCTAGTGCTTCCACTTCAACTGCCAAAGCTTCGTCAAAATTTATTAGGACTTCTTCTTTATTGACTTGTATGGAAAACTCACAATTTTCAGCTTCATATTTTGATGTGAAATTTTTCCCAAATAATCTGACTATTACATTTGATGTTGATGCAACTACTACCATTAACTCAAATGTGGTATTAAAAGCTGAATTAATCGCTTATGGTTTGAACATCTTTGAAGATACTTTTGATTTATGTTCTATTGGTGAAGTTTCTGTTTGTCCATTAACTTCAGGTAGAATCGATTTAAGTTCTTCATATACTTTATCTAATTCTGATTTAACTTCTCAAATTCCAAATGTGGCTTATACAGTTCCTGATTTAGACGCTCAAGTTCGTGTCTTGGTCTACGCTCAAAATGATACTAGTTTTACTACTCCTCTAGCCTGTGTTCAAGCCATTTTAAGTAACGGTAAGACTGTGCAGACTAAATATGCCGCTTGGCCAATTGCTGCTATTACAGGTGTAGGTCTTTTAACATCCGCCTTTGTTTCAGTTGTTGGTTATACAATGACTGCTGCACATATTGCATCCAATTCTATTTCTCTGTTTATTTATTTCCAGAACTTAGCGATTACTGCAATGATGGGTGTATCAAGAGTTCCACCAATAGCCGCAGCTTGGACTCAAAATTTTCAATGGTCTATGGGTATTATAAATGCTAAATTTATGCAAGATATTTTTGATTGGTACGTCCAGGCAACTAATGGTGTCTCCACCGTTGTCGTTGCAAATAAAGATGTTCTATCTATTAGTGTCCAAAAAAGGTTTTTGAAAAACTTTGCAAAAAGAGCTATTTCTATTGCTTCTAATAGTGAATATAATTTTGATGATATTCTAAACGATTCATCATTATATACCACAACAGAAAGAAATACTACAGAATTCACTAGTAAAATTCTAGTTTTAAGAGGTATTGAACGTGTTTCATATCTAGCGGGTATCGAATTATCTAATTTCTTCTTAACTGGTGTTGTATTTACATTATTTTTCTTATTCTGTTTAATCGTGTTTTTGATATTTTTCAAAGCTCTATTAGAGGTTTTAACACGTGCAAGATTAATGAACGAATCTACTAACTTTTTCCAATATAGAAAGAATTGGGGAAGTATTATGAAAGGTACTCTATTCAGAATGGGTGTCATTTGTTTCCCTCAAATTTCTTTATTAGCTATTTGGGAATTTACACAAAAAGATTCTCCAGCAATAGTTGTTGATGCTGCTTTTTTATTAATAATTTTTACAGGTTTATTAGTTTATGGTACTACAAGAGTTGTCCTAAAAGGTAGAGAATCTATCAGATTATACAAGACGCCAGCTTACTTATTATACGGTGACACAACGTTTTTGAATAGGTTTGGATTTTTGTATAGTCAATTCAATGCTGAAAGATACTGGTGGTTGATTCCTTTATTATTTTATTTATTCTTCAGATCCTTATTTGTTGCTGTATTACAAGAGAACGGTAAACCTCAGGCTCTAATTTTATTCATTATTGAATTGATTTATTTTGTTGCGTTGTGTTGGATTAGACCATACTTGGATAAGCGTACAAATATTTTCAATATTCTAATCCATTTGGTCAATACCATTAATTCATTTTTCTTTTTATTTTTCAGTAATTTATTCAAACAGCCAGCTGTGGTGTCTTCAGTTATGGCTGTTATCTTATTTGTTTTAAATGCCTTTACTGCGTTGGTATTATTAGTTTTTACAATTGTTACGTGTTCAATCGCCCTGTTGCATAGAAACCCTGATTCTCGTTACCAACCAATGAAGGATGATCGTGTTTCATTCATCCCAAGAGTTGAAGAAAGTACCTACTTTACTAAACAAGATTCTGAATTATTTGAAATGGGTAAAGTTGTTATGGATACAAATGAAACTGAAAAGGAGAGAGAAGCTAGACTTGAAAAATATGGTGCAAATAATGGCAATAACAGATTATTATTTGATGATGACACCGAAAGCACTTTCTCTAAAAGTAATAATGTCAGAGTGTCCACTTTTAGTGATAGTTCTTCTGCAATTGTACAACCATCGTCTGCAGTTATGAATACTACAAATCATCTAAGCATGCCTCATTATCAAAACAGTGCAAATATTCAAACCTCTCCAGGCAGAGGTCAAAATCTTCAAAAACCTGAGAGTAGTTTCCATTCTAACGGTACTTCAAGTGGGAACACTGCATCTTCTTCAAGTTATACTCCAAGAAGCAATCCTTTTTCATCGAGAAACAATAATGCATTTTTATAGGAACAATTTTAAATGATATATAAATTCATTTTACACTTTTATAACACTTAAATTCATCAATTGTAATATTTTTTTATGTAATATAAACAAGAAAAAGAATACTATTTAGTTATTAGAAATTCCTTATATGTCAGATTGAGTAAAAAAAATTACATATAATACTGATTACAAAATTCTCAACAGTAACATTACTTCTTAGAATAGTAGTAATCAAAGAAATATAATTGATCAAAAATGGTTTTTTCTCTGGCAAATTTGATAGCTGGGTCAGATAAATCACCTCTAACAGCATAACCGTGAGCAACACCACCAAATAGATCCAACGCATAGTTGGCACCGATTTCCTTTAATTTTTCTTCGGTGGCTTTTCTCAATTCTGGGCCGAAAATTGGATCATTTTCAGCAGCAGAGATTAAAACTGGTTTCTTACCAATAGCGGCAACTTGTTCTAAGGAAACGTAAGATGGGTGAGCAACAGCACCAACATCAGCTAAACCGGTCTTTTCATTAATTTGATTGAAAGCTGGTTTAGCACCGAAACAATAACCAATAACGGCAACAAAAGTGTTTGGATTTTTAGCCTTGATATCGGTGATATATTTTTGGATAAGATCATCAATTTCGTCCATTGGATGTCTAGTAATCCAATTTCCTAATTCAGATAAATCATTTAGAATTGGATAAGGATCATTCTTTAAGATATCTGGAATTAAAACAGCGTAACCACCAGCAGCTAATTTGTCAGCAACTAATTTAGTATTTTTTAATGCTAAGCCAAAGATATCGGTACAGATTACAATAACTTTCTTGCTGATGTGTTCTTCACCAGTAATATAAGAAGTAACACCTAAATATTCTTCAGTTTTACCTAATGGTTCTTCATTATGAGAAAGCCCACGAGTACAACATTCACCTGGAGGATTGGAAGCCATTTTTTTATATTTTTCTTTTTGTAAATTTACTTGTTTTTTAATTTGTATCTGTAAATGAGGCAAAAAGAGACTAACATAGCACAAATAGTAAATTATAATCTCAAGATATAATTCCAAAACAATTATATCATCGAAATTACCATACCTTTATATATTTCCCCAAAAAATATTTCAAATATCAATCTTTGAACCAAGAATAGGATATGAATTCATTGCAAGGCGAGTAATTCATCGTACCGTGCTAAAACTAAACCCCCAGGAGAACCGGATTTAAAACGGACTTGAGAAAAGAAAAGTTTTCACTTTGTAAGCCAAAGTAAATTGGGTTTTTGATGGAAAAACCACTCACCCACCGGTCTACCATACCATTCCCAAATTTGAAAATGATAGGTCGAGAATGCATCTCCACATTAGGGAGTTGTATTCACTTCAAACTTACTAAGGCTTTACGTTATGCAATTGCAGTGAAATTTCTGAAACTAAGATTTTAAATCAAGAATTTTCCTCTTTCGTGTGTGTGTTAACAAAGAGTCGGAAAAAGAAATTTGAGAGTCTACAAATATAATCTATTTATTTTAATAATAACAAATTCACGCCAAATTAATATCTAATTAACTTCTCCAGTGAAAAGGAAAAATAAAAAAATACGAATTTAAAAAAATATCTAAGTTTTTTTGTATTCTGCAGTGTTATTTATTTCATCTGTTCACATACCTTTTCAATCGTATATATGAAAATGCAACTATCGATATGACACCGATTGATGATGCTAGTAATATTGATGCTTGTTTGTAATCATTTGCCGTGTACTTGATATCTTCGGGCAAACCAGGGATGGCTTTGCTTGGTACTAATGCTGTTTCTGTTATTTTGATCAATAATTCGTTCAAAGAATTAACCCAATTACATGATATATGCAGTGGATGGTCAATAAATAACGATTCGGAGAAAGAATCTGGCTGGATATAACATCTTTGCTGTTGTTTATCTAAATCTGCTTTTGATGCAACAAAAATCACTGGCAGGCTTTCAAATTGTTCTCTATATTTTTCAAATAAATCTACAAGATATGAAAATGAATCGGGATCACTAGAATCATACATTAAACATAAAACATCACTTTTTTTTAATTTATCCTTATTTTCTAAAATGTCTAGCTCATCAACACCGGTTTCTTGTAAAATTAAATAATATTGATTGCTGCCCTTTAATTCTAAACTATTTACACAAATATGGGGTGTAACCGATAAAGAATGTCTTTCCATGTATGGCCTACCTAAAAATGACTCAAGCAGTGAAGTTTTGCCACTATTAGATTTACCTAGTAAGATGCAATTGAATACTTTACGATCCTTAACTTTTGATCTATAATATTTACCATTTCTCCATCGAAATTTTCTTGGCTTAGTAATTTGCAGTGCTGACTTGGCGTCTTCATCAAAACCAAAGTAGGCCAAATAGGCTGTTGTAATCTTATAATCCAAAAATGTTGTCATACTCCATTGTGCTAACCAACCTTGAAGTGTGATACAACCACGTCCATTTACCACTGTAGAATATGGAAAATTTGTTGCTAACCAGAGATGAGGTAATCCAGGTGTACATTTAAACAAATTATTCAAGTCTTCTTGCGTTAAACCACCATCATTATCATTATCGTACTTCAAAAATAAATTGACAAAAAATCTATAGCCTTTTGGACTCAATTCCACGCTTGAGGTATCTGGTATATTTAATTTAGGATATAAAACCTCAGTTTTTATAGAAAGAGAGTCAGTATAATAAAATGCTCTTAATATACCCCAAATTGTTTCATGTCTTCCCTTTTCAACATAAAGTTTATTTAAATAAAGAAAACCTTCTTCTGTCATACCTCTTCCAGAAGTATACAAGGTATAATTAACATACTCAGGTCGGGATTCAGATAATTTTATGAATGTTTGTCTTATAAATTGCATTTCATTTACATCAAAACTTTTCTTAAAACACTTTTTCTGTAAATTCGCCAATTCTCTATCACTTAAATAACCATCTTGATCACGATCACTTAATAAAAAAATTCTTTTTAATGCAGCAACAGTAGAAGGTTTTAGTTCGCCTAATCTGGAGTCAAACAAAGGTGAAATTGGATATATTATTGATCTTAAGCATAAATAAAATGTTTGATTTAGATTAAATTTGGTTTTTGCACTGACTTTTATGCAATTATCAACTTCTTTGTAATCAATTAATATTGGTATAAATTCTTCATCTTCTACTTTTGTATCATCATGTGAAGTAGTTAATGTTGATTCTTCATAGTCATCACATTTGGTTTTCGATACTATAACAGGTAAATTTAGACCTAAAGATCTGAAAGTCACCATCCAATATAACGATAGTCTTTCATATGAATCTCTGTCACAATAACATAACCATATAACATCAGCAGTTTTTAATTCTTTATATAATGCATTAGTATCGTTATTACTGGTATCAATTAATATTGTACTTTTAGGGGAATACGGGTTAGCTGAAAAATCTTTGGGTACTATAACTGGACTCAACTTTTCTTCTAAATCTTTAACAAATTTTCCTTTAACTAATGATGCAATTAAACTGGATTTCCCTACACCAGAGTCGCCGCATATTACCACTCTTATAGTTTCTTTAGTCATATTGTTTACCTATTGTATAATGCATAAACTAATGAATGGATCTTCTATTCGTAAACTGATTCGAAAAATGTTTTATTAGTATTAATTATAGATACATACTTGTACGTATAATATATAATATATAATGAATGATGCATAAAAGTTATTATTATTATTAGTTATTTAACCTTTTTTACCTTATTTGTTATTCTACATGTTTTCATAATTTCAATTCCAATAAGATCGTACGCTAATTTTTTCTAAAAAAAGATATGCAAACAATAAAGATTGGTTGACAAAACCAAATTTTAAATTGTTATTTAGCAATATTTTATTTCATCTTGTATTATATAAGAAAATAAATAGTATTTAGATATATATAATTTGATAAAGACTTAATCTGTAAGTATAAGTCATGCATTGTGTTACAAGTAAGTATTTGATCTTTCCTTTTCTAACAGTATTTCATGAAATCGAGTTCATCGTCGGGAAACTAAAATGATTCTAATTAATAAGTCTGTTATATTATTCAAATATTCATCTATAGCTATAATGTAGTATTACTTTCAGTCAATTACTTAGGTGATTTGTTAAGCAATTGCTTCCGAAGTTGTCTGTTTTCTTCTTCTAATTTAAGTATTCTTTCCTCGGAGGCGTTATTATCTAGTTTCCTACGTTCTCTCTCCGATAGCCACTTTCTTTCTAATTCATCAATACGTAATTCAAGTTGGTCATGAAGTTCAGTTCTGTAGACATCAATATCTATCGGAGAGTTTAATTCTCTATCTTCTTTTAATTGGTTCATTTCCTTAATAACAACGGTATATGAATCAATAATAGACTCAAGTGCTGCTTCAATAAATGTATAAAGTGAATCCAATTTCTTTTGCATTGGGTTAATTTTATCTAAACCATCCAATTCTTTAATTATGTTAACCTTTTTTTCTGATTGATCTATTGACTCAGGCTGTAATATTTTTCGTAATGTTATAAATACAGTTGATAAATGAAGTATTAAGTGCTGCTTAAGATTACCAAATTCAGTTTCATATTTAATAATTGCACTATGATTACTTTGAAGAGATTCCAAATTATTATGTAATTTAAAATTTTCATTTTCTAATCGTTCATAATTTCTTGATAATGCTATGTTTTCATGACTCAAATCTTTGAAGCTGCTGTTTAAATCATTGTATTTCTGCATTAAGTTATAATAACTGTTTTTTGCACTATCATATTTTTGGCTGCTATCTAATCTTAAATTATTTAAATCATCATTCAATTGATCAACAATTCTCATCAAATCTGTATTCTCTCTTCGGCTTTCATCAATATCCTTTTCCAAAACATCATTAAGTGACTTCAGATTTGTTTCTTTCATTATAAATAATTTTTTTTCGTCATCTAAAGATTTCAGAAGCTTTTTGTATTTTACGTGAATGTCACCTTGTTTATCTGTCTCATCTCGAAGTTCTAAAATTGCCATTTCCTTTTGTTCCAATTCTTTGTTTAATTCTAATAATTTAGAATTTTGTAGTTTTGTTTCAACAGAGAATTGCTGTTTTAGCATTTGATATTGATTAGCAATTTTTTTTAAAATGGTGGATTGTTTCGAGAACTTTGATGCTAGGGTTTCTTCTATTACAACGGCATTTTGTACCTTGGTATTCAAACCTTGAATAAAATCCGCATATTCTGTATGAATATCTATAATGGCATTTTCAAGCCTAGTGTCAATAATAGAACTATCAACATTATTTGTAAAATTTGAATCTTCCGTATTGTCCAAGATAGATTGGCTTTCATTATGTAATATTTCTTTATTATTTAATTGGATATCTGTACTATTAGCAATAAAATTCATATCATGTTTTTCTATTTCACTATGTTTGGAATTATTGTCTTTGTTGTTTTCATAATATTCTTGGAAATATTTTAAATCATCTAAAATTCTTCTTAATGATGATACAAGAGCATTCATTTTTACCATAACGAAACTCGAGGAAATTGTTCTGGCCTTTTCCAATGTTAATTTTTCCTCCTCAGATATGTGATATAATTTTTCAATCAATAAAGTAATCAATTCATCTACACTTTTTGAGATCTCCTCCGAATGCTCAAGATACTCATTAGCATATTCCAAAGTTTCTTTATTTTCTTCCTTCAATGAATTTAATTCCTCTTTGATGTATCCTATTTCCTCTCTGAGATTATTTTCGACTTCAATTTTATTGGAGATAATTAAATCTTGATTATTAATTTTTGTTTTTAACTGTTCTAATTCATCTGATTGAGCGATTGAGTTTAATAAATTATTATAAAATGAATCTCTTTTTGCTTTTGAATTAGGTGACGTTCTATCAGAGTCATTTGAGTTATACTTATCAGCTTGTTTCAATAATTCAAATAAAGTTTTTATTTTTAATTTGTAGTATGTAATCTCTTTTTGTAGGTGTTCAATGCTTGCTGTTGATTCTGTTGTCGGGTCTGTCATATGTAGATCATTTCCATTCATTTCCAATAAAGAATTTCTTTTACTGCTAGTCCTTGTAGTTGAGCTTAAGCTATTATATCTTAATGGGGACATAAGATCAAACTGTAAATTTGAATTTCTTTTATCTTTATTCGACTTTGAAGACCTCCATGGTGTTAACGACTCTTGTAATTTTGGTAATGTAAAACTTGATTTTTCACCAATTAAACTTTCACCAGCAAAGACATCTTGCGGCTCATCCTCATCTTCTAGAATATTATCTTCATCTGCATCTGTAATATTATCTACTCCATTAGTTTGATTTAAATTTAAGATGCCTTGCATCGACCTTTCAGGTTTTTTGTTTATATCAGAAATTGACTCATGAGTCTTACTACTAGTTGGTATTTTATTGCTAAATAATGCACTTGACTGATTATTTGAATAACTAGTTTCACTAGAATAGTCCTCCATTCTTCAAAATAAAAAACTACAAATGTTGGTCTGTCACTATCTCAAAAATTTAGATCAACAATATTCAATCTTTTTCAGTTAAGAAGACTTCTATATTAAAATGTTTTCGTAATTTTTGAACTAATAAAAATAATTAACTATACTTTAAGATTCCAAGATAAATCAAATTCTGTAATAATAACTTTTACATCTATAGTTGTTCTATATACCTAATTCTTATTTAAATCAGTAAAACTTATCTTTTGTTTATTTGATGCCCGAAAGCCTTCTGTTCATTAAGTGATTTTTTACGTATTAATAATTAATAGTAGCTCATGATAATGTGTATTTGATTATAATTTTATTTACAGATATATATTTATACGTTCTACTCTTATTCACAATAGATTAGTTTATATTGTAGACATAGATCATATTTTTGAACTTGTCTTTAATTGTAAACCATGCCAATTTCCGATCTCATCCTTTAATATCTCATTAACCAATTTATGCTGTTTAACAATAGACAAGCCCTTGAATTTCTCGCTTGTTACCTGTATTGAAAACATAGATCCACATCCCCCTGATATATCTGCTACGTTCAAAGCCTTTGGATGTAATTGTTTAGTTAATTTATCATAAATTAATTGTTCTTGCGAGCTCATTGAATATAACCTTTTGTATAAATATCTTAATGTTACCGAGTTTCTTAGCATTTTACTTTAGGCTTTATTTAAAAATGAAGATTAGATTTCTCCCTGTATCAAGCATATTCAATAACTACTTCATAACTTATTTTTTAATTATTATTTGGAATACTTTTATAGAATAAATGTTTTTGCATCATAAAGTAATTCAATTTTTTGGTAGTCATTGCTTGAAATTTTCGAAATTTCAAAAAAACGCAGCAGGAAACAAATAAGATCTTCAAGAATAAAGAGAATGTTAATGCTTAAAGTTACTTTATTGAGAAGTAATTGCTGAAGATATTTAAAAATGTAGTTCTCCATATTACGTATTTTGCAATTTGTGTTGGTTCCTATTTGTTCACTAATAGGTTTTTAGAACATATTGAATATATATATTTATCGTATAGCCGAATCCTTGTGATTTTAAAACGCAAACCTGATGATCAAGAGAACCATAATGAGTTTGAATAAGAGCATCATTCTTGAGGATCCAAGAAATAGAAGCATAACAGGACCGATTGCTACAGAAATCAAAGCTAAAATTTATGAAGGTATTGTTGGAATTTCAAAATTTGAAATGGTTAATGAATCATACAAACATGCTGGACATTACGAAGTGAAAGTAGGGGGATTAAATATATTTGAATCTCATTTTAGATTGACTATCATCAGTGATGAATTCACTGGTATACCATTGATGAAAAGACACAGAAAAGTTTTCAAAATACTAGAAGATGTATTAGATAGAATTCATTCAATACAAATAGATACCAGAACAGTGCCAGAAAATGAGAGACTTGAAGCCAAGAAGAAATGATGGTAATCTGGTACATTTACTAAAACTGTTAAAATAGAATTAAACATAAGAGCATTGTTTCAGATAATTCCGAATTATCATGTTGGATCCCAAGTTGCTCGCAAACTTTTTATCAAATACCAGTCGCCAGCTCACATAGGTCGACTAACTAATTGGGAATCAAAGTTTTTGATAGATATTAAAACTTCATAGGTCATATATATGATTTTTAAATTATTCAAGCACAGCGCCTGAGAATATATAAGTTTATTCCTCACAGAAACAGACCATTAAGCACTAATGAGTTCAGATATATAGTGTATCTTTTAAAAAACTACATATCAGTATATAATGAAAAGAATCTTTTTCCTCAGGAAACTCGTGGAACGCCGTCAAGTTTCTTTTTTTTACGAATACTTTTTACAAAATTTTAATGAAAGAGCACAAAGTGATTTTTATAAAAAAATTTTCATTACATAAAAAGTGAATAAATTTAGTTTATATTTTAATAACCAAATGCTCTTAAAAGGTAAGACTTGATTGTGAAATACACGCAAGGATATATCAGAACAATAATATTAAGTTATAGTATTTCTATTTGTTAATATCTTTTATTATTGAATTGTCAACTCATTTCATAAGGCATTTCACATAAAAATTATTGTTACAGTTTTAATTTTTTTTTTCTCGATATTCAAATACACAAAAGAATATTTTCTATATATATACGAACACACAATTGATATTACCAAATACTCAGGTTAAGTGGATTTTGAAAGTAATAAAAAGAATTGTCTGCATATAAGTTATCATTGTTTTAATAATGTCAGAAGTGTTTTATGTTAGTGGTACACATGATACCGAAGGCATTGAAAATGTTAAGACAGTTTTAAGAAACAATGATATGTTAGACTCATTTATTGGAGTTAGACAATTTGAAAATTTAAACGCTCTGTTTAATACAATTTATGATGATAGAATTATTGATGAAAATAATATTAGTTATGAAAATGGGATTTTTTTAATTATTATCAATAGTAATAGTGATGGAAATGATAATGATAATGATAATGATAAGAATAAGGATGAAAGTTGTAATAGTGATGGAAATATACGACAATTCAATCACATCTTAAAAAAATTTTTACCAACGTTGAATTTAGTTGCATTTGATTATAATAAGTTTATAAATTTAAATTCGGATATTGAACTCTGGCAAAGTTTAAAAGATGATATGATAATTGTTAAAAATAAAATAAAGAGAATGAGGTATTGGATGAACCACACAAACGAAATTAAACATAATTGTACACCAAATATTTATTCAATCTGGACTCATTTCAATTCAATTGAAGAGTTAAATGACTTAAAAGCTGAAAATAAAAATAATATTTTTAAAAAAATACCTGACTACATTAAATCAATTGATTTTAAAAAAATTTTACAAAAAAATATAAAATATAAAGATGATGAAAATTATTATAAAAATGTAATATCAGATTGGGCATTTACTATTAACGAATTAAATTCATCTGAATTAGTCTATTGTGCTTTTTTAATTATAAATGAGTCTATTGCCAAATATATGGGTGATAAACAATTTAAAATTAATGAAAATGACCTTTTATTATTTTTATTTACAATTGAAGCATCCTATCATAAAGTTAATAAATTCCATAATTTTAAACATGCTGTTGATGTCATGCAAGCAACATGGAAATTAAGTCAATATTTATTACCATCTGATAAAAAAGGTTTATTAACAATGGTTCTACTGTGTTTTGCAGCTATTGGTCATGATATTTCACATCCTGGTACAAATAATAATATTTTCATCAAGCATAACTATTATCTTTCAGGTTATTACAAAAATGAATCGATTTTAGAGAATTTTCATCTCTTTATTTTTAATAATTTACTAAGAGAACAAGGAGATAAATTCTTACCTATTCTAAGTAATAATGATATAATTAAGAAAGCTATCATAGCAACAGATATGGCAAAGCATAAAATGTATGTTGAAAAATTAGATGAACTTGTTTTACCTGAAAACTCTTCTTTGAACCTTTCAGATTCGAAACTGCATGATTTGATATCATTTATTATAAAAGCTGCTGACATTTCAAACGTTACAAGACCATTAAAAATTTCAGCACAATGGGCTTATCTAATATCTTTAGAATTTAAAGAGTGTGAATTATTAGAAAATTACATTAACGATAAAGAGGATGAAGAAGTCAATAATTTAGGAGATGATGCAAAGGATGGTGATTTGATTAGAGAAAATTTATCATTGGCAACGGACCAGTTGATTAAAAAAAATCCACATTTATCCAATTCTCAAATCTTTTTTATAGAGGTATTTGCTGAAGAATTTTTCACTAAATTAACTGAGAAGTTCCCAATATTATCATTCTTAACTGAAAATATTTTTTTCAATAAAACATATTGGTTAAAACATAAAAAACAGAATGAATAGATAGTTAAAGCATATTACGTAAATATTATAGTTATTAGGTTGGCAAATGCATGGATAAAAAAATATAAATAGATAGACACATGGAGATAATTAAATAGAGGTTGATAGATAAATACATATATATATAATGAATAAATAAACAGTAAAAATATAGTTGAATAAATTATTTATTGATACATGAATACAAAGTTTATTTGTAGACTATGTAATGATTGTATGAATACAAATGTATATATTACGATAACTTGTAAATAACTTATTGTTATTTTCAGTTTTATGAAACGTCACATTAGTTAAGTAATAAGAACAACAGGAATTTCTAAAGTAAATTCTATTATTCGGATGGTTCATCAGCAGATGGCTCCTCTAAATCTCCTCCGATTTCGGTATAGGCAGTGGAGGATATTAAACCTTTCTCTTGATAGTCTAAAACAACGGAAAAGGCTTTCAATAATTTACGACGTGCGCCTAACGCAGAAATACCTAACTCTTCCAGTTGAGGATCAGTTAACGCAATTAAATCAGTCCATTTTATATCCTTTAGAGCGTCTGAGTATTTATGCAATCTTAAAGATTTTAGCCATAGTGGTATATTTAATAATAATTTTGGATCCGTCAAGCTCTTAGGATTCATCGACGAATTATTGCTATTGCCAAAGGAATTTGCACTTGCTTGGTTGGCATTGTTCGCATTATTGTTATTCGTTACATTATGTACAGAGTTTTTGTTATTGTTATTATTATTATTATATGGCATGTAATTCCTGTCGGATTGAAAATCTGTGTTAGAACGTGAATTCCACTGTGACTTATTATCGTTATAGTAAGGTGTATAGTTGTTTTTATTATCATGATCATTTGACGATTTATTCCTGCTCATAACTCTAGAAGCCAAAGAGTTATTATAGAAGTTGTTTGGATTATTATAATTTGGATTATGATTATTATTAGTGTTACTATTTTTGTTTCCAATGTTATTGTATAACTTTTTGTTATATTGATGATTGTTCACTTTATTATTCATGCTTTGTATTACATATGGGTCAACCGATTTTGGTCTTTCAAAGTCATTTCCCAAATCTCCAATTAAACTATTTTTGAATGTGTTGTTACTCCATTGATTGAAGATATTTGTATTATTCTTAAAACGGCTGCTATTAGAATTTAAATTTTCTAGATTACCATTTGGGCTTGGGGATGATGCAGAAGTAAGCAAGTCACCAATATTTGATAAAGGAAATGTATTGTCCCTCATAACTGGGGATGAACCTCTAGATAAATTTGGGGATGACATTCCTAGCACTTCCTTACTATTAGTTTCATTTTGAAATTTGCTAACGTGATTTGTATGAGATTGTCCTTGTAAGTTCATTTGTTCGAAAGCCATTAAAATATTATCTAATTTCAATTTTGTCGTAGATAAGACATCTTCATGTAGTAAAGGAAATAATGTTGATATCAAAAGATTTTGTTGTGAACTTGATAATTGTGGAACCCAAGATGTTAAGTTATTTATGTTTTGATTTGGTGATATTATTGATTGTGAATCATGAGCTAGCATGATGTTATTTCCATTATTCAAAAAGCTGATATTGTTCATATTTTGACTATTCATATCTGAAGATTTGACATCTGAATAGTAAGGAGTTGGAGAAATTAATTCAGATCCGGCTGAATTGTTTTGAGTGTTATTTGCTAAATTGGAACCATTTGTAGGTGGGGAAAGTTGAGTTTTGTTATTCAAAAGAGAATTTGTATTAGTAGTGCTAGAATAATTTCCCAAATTGTTTTGTGAAGTATTTGATATATTTGTAAATATCGATCTCTGTTGTTCTAGAAAATCGGTTATAGGTAAATTAGAATTACCTGATGCTTGATTGGTGTTATTTGAGATTATTGAATTGTTTTGAGAATGACCAGATCCATTCTGTGGTACCAGTAACACAGCACCTGGGTATGCAGTTCTATTAATATTTTGTGAAACATTGTTAAACGGAGATTGTGTTCTACTTGGGAACTCGTCATAATCATAGTTCATAACATTCATAATTTTATCAATAATAAAATAGTATTTTTGTAATTAGTTAAGCAATTAAAGGAATGACGATATGATTGAATACAAAAAAAATTAGCAGGTCAGCAATTTACAATAGCAAAATTTTTAATTTTATCACGGTAGCTAACTTTTTGTTTATGCTCTTTTATATTCCTAATAATAATTGAAGATCTTTTCAAAAATGATATTTTTTATAATATTTTTTAATATAGTGAGAGTGAAAAATTAATTTTATTAATTTTTAAAAAAAAATCTTTTGACATTAAAAAATTTCCAAGATTTAATTGAACATCAACTCATTCAAATTTCATTTAATTCTTATTTGATGCATATTATTCAATAATAATTTTTTTGCTTTTCAGTAAATTTGTGTATTTGTTCATGAGATGAGATGAGATGAAAAAAAATTTTTTTTTCACATTTCTTTTTCTCAGATTTTGGTTTAGTGCGGGAGAGTAGGAACTGATAACGGTACCAAAACTAACGTGTGTATAACATTTTTTGAAAAAACTTACAAGTGACAGAGAGACTACAAGACTGTTAGACACCGAAAGAATAAGCCATTTTGTGGAAAACTCAGGGATAACGTATACTAGCGAACCTTATTATTAATGGTAAATAGTGTATCAAGAAAATAAATTTCGTTGTAGTATAATTAGTAATTTATTTCATATATTGAGTTTCGTATGTTTATTTTACCTTTTCTTAAATAGAATTTACAATATTCTTTACCATAAGGTGAATTAAGTCATCAATGATGTTGTGATATTTTTCTTATAAAACTAGCTCACCTAAATATCTAGTAAAATTAAAATGTTATTAATTGTTACACAGCATAATGGTTTAATATTGTAAATACTTTAACTAATAAAAGTGAATATATTTACAAAGTCTTTAAAAAAAATTTTTGAGTTGGAGAAAGAAAAATAAGCAAATAAAAGTTAGCCAAAAAGAATAGAACAAATAATCATGCTGTTGTCCCACTATCCTAAATAAACAAAAATTTTATCTAATCGAGTTTCTACTCTATGTACAATTGAAGGCATGTTATATTCTTATGTTTCATATATATTTATATACAATTCGTTGAATTAGCTGTTACTCATACCAATGAACGGTGATATAGTTATGTTTAAACTTATTAAAAGGGTGTATTACCCGGTTTCTCTATTTTTTTGATGGAAAAATAATCTATTATGAAGAATTATTTGCAGTTAAGTAAGTAATTAACCATTATAAAGAATATAAGACAAGTTAAGAATTGAATAATCCATTTGTATTCGTTTGTGTATGTGCTTTGTACTTGTATTGGTAACCTTATAATGAACTCATAATAAGGAGAAACAGTTACAAAAATTAAAGATGTCGTCTAAGAAAAATGATGAGAATCTATTAGCATACGATGTCTTTACAAAAGTTGAAGAAGATATTCGTATTAGAACTAGAACTGGTGGTATATTAACTTTAGGTTGCATTGGTATAACTTTTTTACTTCTTATTAGTGAATGGTTTAGATTTAAAACGGTTATTTCCAAGCCGGAATTGGTCATTGATAGAGATTATCAGAATAAATTAGAATTAAATGTTGATGTGACATTTCCATATATTCCATGTGATTTGATTAATTTGGATATATTAGATGATTCTGGTTTTGTCCAATTAGATATTGACTTGGACGAACCAAATACTAAATTTGTCAAGACCAGACTAAATAACAGAGGTGAAATTATTGGTAAAGCTAGAAAATTTAAAATTTCTGATGATTTAGGTGATTTTTCACCAGAAGATAAAGAAAACTATTGTGGTTCTTGTTATGGATCAAAAGATCAAACTAAGAATGATGGTATTGAAAATTTAAAGGATAAAATTTGTTGTAATACTTGTGAAGATGTTCGTGAAGCTTATTCACAAGTTGGATGGGCTTTCTTTGATGGTAAAAATATTGAGCAATGTGAGAGAGAAGGTTATGTCCAAAATATAAATGATAGATTAAATGAAGGTTGTCAAATTCAAGGTGAAGCACTATTAAATAAGATCCATGGTAATTTACATTTTGCACCAGGTAAAGCTTTCCACAATAGACGTGGGCATTTCCATGATACCTCACTATATAACGAGCATCAAAATTTAAATTTTCAACATGTCATCAACCATTTAAGTTTTGGTAAACCAATTAGGCAATTAGTCACGAGTAATGTTCGGGACAGCTTTTCTGATTCATTAAGAGCTCAAACTGCACCAATCGATGGGCACCAAGCATTTATTCAAGATAATGTTGGTGACAGCGATAGTGCTTCTACAACCACAGAGGCTCATGATTATCAATTTATTTACTACGCTGAAATTATCTCCACTAGATTTGAGTATTTAACTGGTGAAACTGAGGAAACATCTCAATTGACAGTTACATCTCATTATAAAAAAATTGGTGCACAAAATGGATTTGACTATGCACAAGGATTACAATCTCGAGCAGGTATTCCAGGTATTTATATTGATTTTGAAGTTTCGCCATTAAAAGTTATTAATAAGGAGCAATACACGACTACATTTTCAGGATTTTTATTAAAGGCCATCACAAGTATTGGTGGTATATTAGCTGTTGGTACTGTTATTGATAAAATAATATATGCTACGCAAACTACATTGAAACAAGCAAATGCAATGAGAACTAAGAATTAACAACAGTGGTCCTCAAAGCGCTTAAAATCCTGATCTGCATTGTAAAATAGTATAAATAATATAAAATAAGATAAAATGAGTAAGTGAAATAAAATAAAATAGTTCTATTTACATATTTATATGTATCTATATAACATACCTGTATGTAAGTATTAGTTACCCGCCTTCTATTTTACTAAAGTGGTTTACCCTACCTTATTGTTTTGTTAAGGTAAAAGTTAAAATTACCTAATTAGGCAAAATTTGTTTTCTGTGATCATAAGAACACCTGTAAGAAGTCTTGATTCAAGACAATATGCTGCACCACCTGTTATCATTTTCTATATGTGCCAGACGATTACGCACAATATTAAACTGAATAAATTAAATTAATTCTGCGAGTTTTCTCTAACTCTCTTTGGAGGGCTTCGCTATTTGATTTCTCCCTCAGTTTAGTTCGCTTTCATCATGTACACGCAATTGATAGGCTCTTTGGATCGTAAAAGACAACAAGAACAAAAGAAGAGTAAGACGAGAAAACATTTCATCATTTCAATCTTCTCAGACTTGACGATGAGTGCTGGTGAACATCCTCATGTCTAAAGACAGACACACCTGTTGATGCACTGAGAGAAGAAATAAGTGTTTTAAAAAAACTTTCCTACGCATGACTCTGTAACAAATTTTATATTTATGTTATTCGCTTTTTTGTTCTCAGCACAATTCTCAGAATTTTAATAGCATATGTAACAATTGCATGCACAAACATATACTTCCATTGTTCCATACGGTTATTTTCTCTACCACATGAGAACTCAAGATAAACGTCGCGAGCAACAACAAAGAATTTTGTGCTCCGTAGTTTTCTTCCCAAGAATAGCTGATAATTTTGCAAAGGTATGGAAAAAATTGAAATTTAGATAATAAAACTGAGACGAACACTTAATTTTTTTTTGTCACAGTAAAATTTGAAAAAAGTTCCATTTTATTACTAAAATTAATTAAATTTCAATTATTAAAAGATACAACATTGTAATAAAAAAATTATATAATACATTATTAATACTAAATTTGATTCAATTATATTTGAAATTTTGACTTTGAATGTTGTAGTGTTTAAAGAGTCTGCAAGAACAGAGCAAGATTTTGATAGCTATTAAGTAAGGTACTTTTTTTAAAAAAATTAAATAGATTATCAAGAATATGAGCTCAACTTCGAGGTTTCCATCTTCGACAGTGGTCACAAGCAATGTCATGAATACAAATGTCACTGCTCAAAATTCTTTATATCATATTTGTATCACCATCAAAAAAAGATTAGAAGCTTTGCCGCAATTAAAACCTTATTTAAATTTAGCATATTCATCAAGTGAATTATTGTGTGAAAGACAATCATTACTACTATCACAAAAACAGCAACAAAAGAAGGAAAATGGCCATGAGAGTATGGTCTCAACAAATTCGATGAGTGGCGACAGTTCTACTAGCAACGGTATGACTTTAAATAACTCAACTGCTCTATCTTCAAATGGTAGAACAAGTTTGATATCAAATTTAAGTACAAAAGAAGATTTTTATACAGATACATTGAATAATAATTCAACAACTTTATCAAGATCGACAACTCTAAATACAACAAATACATCAGGAAGTAATAATAATATTGAAGATACATTATTAACCTTTAGTATGGGTATTTTACCAATCACTGAAAACTGTGATCCTGTTACACAATTATCACAATTATTTCAACAAGGTTCTCCGTTGTGTATTATATTTAATGCAGTACAAAGCCAAGTCAAATTACCAGTTGTTTCGTCAGATGATTTAAAAATTTGTAAAAAATCGATTTACGATTTTATATTAGGTTGTAAGCAGCAGTTGGCTTTTAATGATGAAGAATTATTCACTATTTCCGATGTTTTTGCAAATGCATCAGGACAGTTGATTAAGGTTTTGGATGTAGTCGAGACTTTGATAGATTCTGCTCCAAATGTTTTTCCATCAGCAAAAAAAATCATGGAAGAAGAAGAGAAGAAAATTAATGAAGAAATGACATCACATAAAAACTCTAAAAAATTTGAAGCCTACAATAATATTATGAAAGAATTTGTTGCTACTGAAAGAAAGTATGTCAATGATTTAGAAATTTTAGATGTTTATAGGCAACAACTTTTAGATAGTAATTCTATTACCTCTGAAGAGTTATATATGTTGTTCCCAAATTTATCAGAAACTATAGATTTCCAAAGACGTTTTTTGGTTTCTTTAGAAATTAACTCAAAAGTTGATCCAACAAAACAGAGGATCGGTGCATTATTTATGCATTCTAAATTTTTCTTTAAATTATATGAACCTTGGTCCATAGGTCAAAATGCTGCAATTGATTTTTTATCAAATAATTTAGATCGTTTCCAAGATACTGAATTCATTATCAAAACAAAATTAGAACTACAATCATTTTTATATAAACCAGTACAGAGGTTGTGCAGATATCCATTACTTTTAAAAGAACTTTTACAAAATTCTCAAAGCACCACTAGTACTAAAGAATTAGAAATGGCATTGGATATCGCTAAAAGTATTGCAAGAAGTATTAATGATAACCAGAGAAGAACTGAAAACCATGAAGTTGTAAAAAAATTATATGGACGTGTAGTTAATTGGAAAGGTTACAGAATTGCTAAATTTGGTGAGTTATTATATTTTGATAAAGTCTCGATTTCTACTAGTAATTCTTCGGAATCTGAAAAAGAATTCGAAGTATACTTATTTGAGAAAATTATTATTCTTTTTTCTGAAGTTTCTCAGAAAAAACCTGCATCATTGTCATTAAAGAAAAAAACAACTACTTCTTCATTGTCCTTAAATTTAAATAACAATAACTCAACTACCTCACAGTCAAATTTTATGAACGAACCAAAATTAGATTTAAGAGGGAGAATTCTTATTATGAACTTAAATACAATTAACTCGGATGGCCCTAGATCTTTGGATATTACTTGGGAATCTCCTAAAGAACAAGGTAATTTCATCTTAAAGTTTAAAAATGAAGAGATAAGAGATAACTGGGCGTCTTGTTTGCAAGATTTAGTGCGCAATATAAGGACAGAATCTTTTAGAAATTCAGGAAGTTTAGAAAATAGGACATCTTTACAGTCACCAACTTTAATGAGGGACACCCATAACAGTGTAATGTCAGTAAGTAGTAGTCAAGTGAAGAGAGTATCAGATTTATTACCAAAAAATACGGCTTCATTTGGTCAAGAATATAGATCCATTTCTGATAATTATAAGAGTTCGATTCCAGAATCTGCATTATTGATACGTATTGCTTATAACTCAGATTTTTATACAATTTTAATTGAATTAGATGCTACTATTAGTGAATTATTACAAACAATAAAAAGAAAATTAAGCCATTCTGGTGTAATTACCAAAATTAAGTACCAAGATGAAGATGGAGATTACGTTATATTAGAATCAGAAGATGATTGGATTGTTGCAAAAGAAATGTTAAAAGAAAACAATGATCAAATTTTAAATGTTTGTGCATTTAATTAAATGGAAACCCCCGGAGCTCGATTTGAAAAGCTAAATAATTACTACCAATTGTAATTATATTTTAATCGATCTGGTTTGAAATCAATTTATTGAATAAAATATATTTGTTCTATAAATATAGACAATTATTTGACTACGAACGTTTGAACTCGATTATTATGAAGACTTTGTGGAAGTCAGAATTTGATAACTACTTCCTTACATCATTTGACTAAATAGAATGTGTATTAATACCAAATATATAAAACTTGCATTTAAAATGAATATTTCAATAAACTAAAAAACGACGCACTTTTATTCTATAAATTAATTTATATGACTCTATTGATAAAAATAAATCGATCTAATTTAGCGGATAGCTTTCTGGTCATTATATGCCCTATTTTTATCAATACCGTCACCGATACTTTAAATAAATTTATATAAATAAAAGCATATAAAAAGAGAAGAAGAAAGTTTCAAAAAGAATTTGTCTATGAATTTAAAAAATACAATTTATATTACCGTTAAATATAAAAAAAATAAGATGCCCAATTAGTTGAAAAAGTTATCCAAGTCTTCTAATGTTAAAGATTCTGGAGATTCAATGTCCTGTGTTAAGAATCCACCTCTTACTTTTTCAACCCAAGAAGTGATAGTGGATGAACTGCTTCTGTCACTTAATGGAGTTGAAGGAGTTGTCGATGTATTGCTACCCTTTTGATTAGCATCTAAACCTGATTCAATAGGAGTTTGGGTTGTGATCACTTTTTGAATAGCAGACAAATATCCGATGGAAGATACAGAGTTAGATTTGAAACCATCTTTGATAGAGTATTTAGAAAGTTTTGGAGCAGCAGCAGCAGCAGTGATATAGGGCACAGAAGTATTAACTGCATTAACATTATTTGATTTCGCATTAGCCATTACTTCATCTGTGCTGAATTTTGAATTCAATTGTTTTTGCTTTTTTATATCAACTTTTCCGTCTTTTTTTAAGTCACCTGAAACAGAAGATCTCTTTTTATTTGAATTAGAGTTCTTTTTAGGAGACTGGTCATTTAAAGATGTATTACTTGGTGAAACCATAGGTGAAACTTGTGTAGCAGTTGCTTTAGGGGTTAAGTTGGCCGAAACCGGAGATGTAGAGTATGGAATGTTAAAATCATTACTTAAAGTGAAGTTGACATTGTTAGTCATGCTAATTTTTTGACCAAAAGAAACATTATTTTGGTCAACTAAAAATTCGCTGTTTAAATCATCGTTGCCTGCTCCAGGAGCTCCTGACATCTTGTCATCATTTTTAGAGCCTTTCTTATTCTCACTTTTTAAATTTTTCTTCAAATCTTTTTTGGAAGCAGCTTTTTTGTCTTCATCTTTTGGTTTTAATTTTTCATCAAGCAACTGCTGTTGTCTAATTTGTGAAAAAGCCGCCTGAGCATGTTCTTTATAATCCGATCTTAATATACCTTTATAGATATACAACATTCTTCTTGGAGAAGAATCAGACCACTCTCTGAATAAAGCATATTTCAAAGTCTTCTCACCCTTCTCAATTTTCTTGACATATGCGTTTAGCTTAGCAGATATTAAATTTGAAAGCTTTGTTGAAAGATTAGACATCTCAGGATTTTTCTCTAACAGATGGTCACACAACTGCTTGACAGTCATACCTTTTTGATCAGGATCCTTTTCCCATAGTACGATGAAAACTCTGTAAAGAACTTCATCATCCAATGGAGAACTTCTGTCTGTTGGCATTGGTCTTTCATCAGTGACAGGGATGATTTTTGAGAACTCGATTAACAAAGAATCTTTATCTTTTTTAGGGTCCTTCTTGGCTTTAGCTTCTTTTGCTCCAGATTCATTGGCACCATTCTGTTTCTGGTTAAGGTTATTATTTTGAGCCGGAATAGGAAAAACGTCAGCAGCAGTAGCTGTGAGTGGATCTAGATTTGAGTTAAAACCTAAAGCACTAGCTTGAAAAACCGGAGATGTACTATTTAGTAAAATTTCATTATCCTCTGTGGTAGTAGGTAATTGAAAAGGTCTAGAATTTGCTAATGCCATTCTAAATACGTATATATTGAAGGAAAATATCAATGAATCAAAACCGAATAAATGAAATAAATAGTAAAATTGATTGTTATTGAAAAAAAAAATTCAACTTTTTTTTGTCTCAAGTCAATGTCTGATTAAATATAAAAAAAATGTACTGGAAAAATTAATTAAAACCTCCAATTTTAAGATATTGACTTGTAAAATAACAATTTTAGTTGGTAAAAAAATTATAAAAAGGGTAGAAATTGGGGAAAAAAAACTCGAGTGTAACTCTTTACCTTAAATTATAAAATAATCTAAATAAATTAGGAATTGTGAACTCGTAATACACCTTTTTATTGTTGTAATAGTAAATACTATTTTGGAAATTTACCTTCTTAAGAATTAAGTTGCAAGAATAAGCTAAAAACCAAAACTAAATTTTAAATATCGAACGTCAAATGCAAAATGCAAAATGCAATCTAAAGAAAACTACCAATTAAACATTAAAGTACAATTTAATTGGAATTGGATTAAGTCATGATTCTTGTAGATTAATGCAATTCAGGAATTGAAGGTATACGAAGTGAAAGAGGTGACCATCGGTGATGCGGAAGCAATTGGTTTGACCCACTTCCAGAAACGAGGTTTCCTAACACAGGGATTCTGGAATACCATGGTAGAATGATCATAGATAATAATAATAAAAATTAAGCACAGTATAGTATGTAAGTAAAAATGAAATTGTAACAGTTATCAATAGTCATCTCTATCTCATCGCGAATTTATTAAATCAAATTAATTGAAACTTTTTTTCTTAATTTTTTTGCGTCGGTTATCTCATCGATTTTTATTTTTTTTTAAAAAAAAAAGATAATGCCATTTTAAATTTGAAAGTTTTTCAAAAAAAATAAAAATTTTGAAAAAAAAAGAAAATTTGAGAAAAAAAAAACCTGTATGTTTTGACAGAAAATAGGCCGCACCATCTAATATGTAGATCTGATTTTTAAGGTAGTAAATAAAAAATTGAATGATTGATTAAATATATAACTTTTCTCCCTTTGCAAGATCAAAAAAAATTTTTGATATATTGAAAAATGAACTTTATCTGAGATTAATGAAAATATTATTCTTACGATAAAAATAGATATTGAGAAATATTCAATAATCGTGTGTCTGTTAGTGAAGAACCCATTCTAGTAATTTAGTAAATTGAAGTCTTGAAAGAATGAACTTTTTCGAAAATGGTAATTATATAGTATCCTGGTATTTTTGGTCCACATAGCTTAATAATAATAACGGTATGGTTGACAGATATATCTAATTTGGGATAAAAAAGTTTTTCAAAATTAATTTTAGAATATCGTTAAATAGTTACGATTCATTATATTGGTACTTTCATTATCATTATCTTGTGAGAGCTAATTTAAATGGGTTATTATGACAATTGTTAATTTAAATAGGTGTATATAAATACTTTTAGAGTGATAAGTATTTTTTAAAAAAGAACATGTGTTAAAAAACAAGTCGAAATAATTATCAAAAATAGTTATTTAATTAAAAAACGGCAAAAATCAGTTAGCTCATTCAAATTCAACATAATATAAATTTTCATCATTGGGATGATTGAAACTTGATCGTAATTTAATCGAAAATTGACAATTCTGTTTTTTGAATCATTTGCAACAAATCTAGAACAAATTAAGAAACATAAAATATAATTCAATTACTTGCAGCTTAAAATTTAACAAATATAAAACATCCAATTAATTTGTTTCAATATAATATTTCATAAGCCAACATATTAATGTGTGTTCATTTTAAAGTTAAGTAATGTTGTTTTTATTTTAATTCCACAGCATTCAGAGCAGAAAAGTTGTAAATTCTTATAAATCGATTAACTTTCTCGATTATTTCTATCACAAATATACGTACAATCTCCATACTAAAAAATAAATTTTAGAGATTTGAAACATGTTCATAATTATATTCGATAACATATATATAAATACTGTGTACACCCATACATTTTTAAAAGCCAATTCATTTTCTTTTTTCTTTTTGATGTTAACTATGGCAATGCCCGTACACCACATATGCTAATTTATAAATTCATGAAAATGTAATTCAATCAGAAAAAAGTAGATTTTTAGTATTGGTACTGACTTTCTTCATATAATTTTTGTTTGATAAAATAAAAAAAATTGATATGCATGTAATCTAAAGAAATTCTTAAGTAGCAATTAGAGCGCTGCAAATAATTAAAAAAATTTACCTTCTTAGATGAAGTAGAACGAAAAAAGACATAAGAAACAGTCACTTAAAAAGACATTTTATATAGGACCGATTTAAAAATAAAAAAACAATAAATGGGAATAAAAAATGGAAAAAAAATGATGTGAAAAAGCAGAAGTGAAAGATTTAGAAAATTTTACACCGTGTCTTTAGATAATAAAATTTTAATTAGTTAAATTAACCCTGTAAATTATAACGAGACCCGTAAATTTCCTATTTAGTCTTCTTTCTTGCTGAAAGAAAACGATAGAAATTTGATTGGCAAAAAGTCGATAGGACATGGATTTGTAGCCAGTGATTTTCCGCAGTGCCGTTCTCAAAAATCTATACCGGAATCATGAATTCATTCCCTCTTTTCTTTTGTCACTATTTTTTTTCGATTCAATATAACGAAAATATCTCAGGTTTAATGAATTATTTTTAGCAGCCAGAGTATTTTTCGATACAAATTCACAGATGATTATCGGCACAAAATTAAAAATGTTTCGAAAATTAAAAAAATACAATATTCAAAACATTGCAAAATTTGGAAATTTGAAAAAAATTTGTTGACATCATACATTGAATTCATTTTTTTCGTTTCTTTTTTTTTTTTCTTTTTTCAAAATTCTTGATTTGTTTGTCTTATTTTGATTTTGATTTTTTTCGGAAAACTTTTTGATCTTAGGCACCCCTAAAAAAATATGGGACGGGTAAAAATACGCAGCTCAGTTTTTTAACTAAACAAATTTTGATCGTAAAGTAACTTAAATAATATGGTCTTAAATAGTACAAGTATCTTTTTTTTTTATTACAAGAGAGAAAATTAAATAAATAAATTTCATTAGCATACAAATAAATTAATTGAGTTTCTAAATTTATTTCAATTTTATTCAAACTCTGAACGAATTCTCTCTAACCCTTCTTTGGTTCTCTTAAAATCGTTAGGCCAATAATTGTCACTGTTTGAATAAACATTATCAATTGAAGTTCCATCAGGTGGAATAAACCAATAATTCACAGCAACATGAATGTTATTGTTGTTTTCCTTTTGAGCAATATCCCCATATGAGGTAACTTCATGAAACCAACCAGTTGGCAAATATAACATTTCATTGGGTTTAATATCAACTTCAATACGATTAGCTTTCTTAAATAATGGCCATTTTGCATCAATTAAATCATCCATGGCTTTTCTTGTATCTTCGTTTTCGATTTCATCAACATGAACAAATGAGGGTGGGATACTAGAAAAAGAGGCGGGATCCATATACAGAATATCTCTATCAGTATACTTTGAAGATTCTTCAAAATCTTTTTTAATGAAATTACTATACTCTTCTCTGGTCTTATCATCTAACTCAATTGAATCGTCATCTAATAATTTTTTATACGTTTCAGCTAAAATGGCACCGTCTTCTCTCAATTCTCTCCAGAAAGGTGCTTTTTCGTTTCTTATATAATTTATAATACCAGAGTTATAAATATTTTTAATGTCACCAACTAGGTACATTTTAGCAGCATCACCTGGGGAAAATAATGTGAATCTTTTATGACCATCAATTGGAATATAAATATTATCAGCATGATCATGATGTAGACCAGAAGATGAACCATCACCGGGAATATTTCTACCTAATCCTAAAAATTTATCAGAAGAATCAGGTTTAAAACTCTTAGTAAAATCGATATTGTCTTTTTTGGATGTAGCACCAATCCAAAGATTAATTTGCTGAGGGATTAAATATTTCAAGAAATCAGGAGTTTCTGATACTGTATTAATTAAATTCATCATTGGAGGCTGATATAATTCCTTTGCTCTCAATTGATCTTCAACTAATCGATCTTCTTCATCTTCGTCATCGTCATCATTTCCATTAGCTGGAGCCAAATCATCGAAATCATCATGCAAATCATTTAAATTAATTAGAGATTCATTGTCAGAAAAATTAACTTCAAATTTGGCATCAATAATTTGATCTTTTTCCTCTTCATCTGAAGAATAGTTACCATTATCCGGATCATCTTCGTAATATTGTGTTGTTAAATACAAATCAGTTTGTTGATTGTTCTTAATTTTATCAATAAATTCGCCAAATTTCATTTTCAGTCTTTTGTTTCCACTACCATAACCACCATCAGATTTCTTTTCAATTTGCAAAATTTCATCTTTATTTAACGTCTCTTTTATATTTTTAAATTTTAGTTCATCCAATGGAAAACCCTTTGGTGAAACACCTAAAATTTTACAGGGTTTTCTTGGCAATACATAATCTTTATAAAACTTTATTTGTTCTTCTTTAGTCTTTGGAACACTAATCACATCAATTTCTGTTTTAGAAGATTCAGGATAATATTTAGTGTAAGCAGATGTTAATTTTTCATCTAATAACAATGGCTTTTTATTATTTGCAGTTTCGGTGCTATCAACTTCTCTCTTCATCTTCCAAAACCTACGCTATTTGATTTTTTTGATTTTGGTTTGAGATTTTTTTACTTTATCAACGAAATATGTTATCATTTTGAATTCAATTTAACAAAATTTTAAATATGCTTAATTCATTTTTCTTTTATCAAGTGCTTCATTATGGACAAAAATTTTCAATTTCAAAATTTACACTCTTAATTTCAGTGCGATAAGTCTTAGAGATTTTAAAATGAGCAACCAAAATTTACACAACACAATATATAACATTTCGATTGATTATTATATCTACCACTGCTGAATTACTAAAATAAAAGAATAAAAAATTGTTTAAATGTTATGGTTATTGTATTTTTTTTTGTCGTTATTATTTTATATAAAAATACAGAGTAAACTAAATAAATCTAGAACATTTATTTAAAATAAATTATCTAGACTTTAATGCATGTATAAAAATACCCTGTCATAAAAGGTCTTGAGATGCCTACTCAACACAAAAAAATTTTAATTGCAACCCTTACATTATTTGTAAAAAGTTTGTATCATCAATTAATTTTATCTGCTATGAGTTCTTTTGATATCAATTTCTGTTGAAAAAAAATCAACATCCATTGAAGAGGAAGACCTTTTATAATGAGTTTTTACAAATGGGAAACTTTTAACAGTACCTGTACTGTTATTTGAACTTCCATTTGTAACAATCTTCTTGCGTATATATCTATTGCTGGTATTTACAAAAGGAGGTTTGCTAATAGTAGGTCTTCTAGATACATCGATATTTGGATGAATTTGTGCCTTGTTATTATCATTTTGAAATAACGTTGGAGTAGTTGGAGTCAGTGGTAATAAAAATAATGGTTGAAATAGAGATTTATTTAAAAAATCAGAATCTGTAACATTATTCAATTCACCGCTTGAAGATGTAAAAATATTTGAAGGGGATGCAAAATTGTTTGATATGTTTGATGAATTATTTGTAGTTATAATTTTCTCATTTTCTTCGTTATCATCTGAGTAATAAAATTGATTATTACTGTCTTGATTGTTCGTTATGTCATTATACTTATGCATATTTGATTTATATTCATTAATATCATCAATCTCAAAATCGGCAATATTGCCTAATTGAGAGTTAGTTAATTTTTGGAATTCTTTAGAGTTGTACAATTCATTTATTTGTAGTTGTACATGGTAATTTGATAAGGATTCCAAAACCTTCTTATTAACAAAGTTAGAAGAAGATGCAGAATCATTTAAATACTTGAATTGGAAGCTTGAAGGCATTGACTCAGTGTTTACAGCTAATTTTAATAGTTCATCACAAATGCTAACTAAATTTGAGTCAGATGATTCCAAACGATAATTTTCCCAGCTGTTAGTATCATAAAATTTCAAAGCCAAAGTGCTAACAGTAACAGCAGCAAGGGCAATAGCTGAAGAGTTGTATTTATAAGAGAGGTTCATATCAAAAGCTGATAATTCACATAATAATAAAGCACCAGCTCTGACGTCGTCGATATTGTTAATGCCATGTAATAAAGCTAATGGAGAATAATTTTTATTATCTTTTAATAATAATAATAAATCGACGAAATAATCTGGAGTTGGGTTGCATAATACAGACCAATCCAAACAACTTAATAAATGCCATTCAATTTCTTTGAATTGAGAGGCTGTATATTGATTACAACATAAGCTTGTCAATGTTTTCAAATTTGGTATTCTATTTTTTGAATCCCAATATTTTGAACTTATCCAAAGAGCAGTCAAAGCGATCAATTGATAATTATTACATTTCAATATATATTTTGAGGAATATCTATTCAAAACGTCCAAAGCCAAAAATAATGTTGAAGAGCATAATTTTAATCTAACGTGGCAACACATGATAAAATCAACGATTAAAAATCTCATTTTTTCATTGATTTGTGGTTGAGCGTTAAAGCTTGCTAAATTTGGGCGAGATCCAGCTTGTTTATTTTCCATTTGAATTAAATGATTCAACAGAGTGTTACTATACTCCATTACCGAATGATGATGATTTTCATATTCTCTTTTTAATAAATTAGGGTTTTGAGATTTAACCTTTGCAACATTTCTTCTTACATGAGAGAAAAAAGCTAAATGAGTTAAATCATTTTGTGAAGTTTTACGCAATCTATCATTTTTATTTGATATTGAATGAGACATGCTAAAAAGATTGGAATGAAAAAAAAGTTTATTTATATTATTTTTCCTTTTTTATATGTGTGTGAATGTATTAAAGTTTATTGTTTTCAATAATAATAAAATGCCAAATGAATAAAAACTTTAATAAGTGAGCGACTTTAAATTCATAAACAGGTTAATTTTTTTAAAAATAATAATAATTGCAAAGCTGATCAAAAATAAGAATGTAAATTCAATATTAGTGAAAATATATATATATTTTTTTGGTTTATTTTTTATTTGTATATTTCTTTTTACTTAAAAAAAAAAAAGAAAAATGTCAATGAATATTTAAATTAGTATGAAAATGAAATTTTACCGAACCAAACGTTAAAAAAATTAAAAAAATGAAAGGTTTAGTAATAAAAGCAATTTAAAGAATGAAACTTTGCTTTTTAAAATAAAAAAAAATGTAATTGAGTTCTTATTATAAATTAATATTAATCTATTGAAATATTTTATTCTTATGTAAAAGACTTAAAAATAAAAATTTCTTTTGGTTATTTTTTAGAGATAGATTAAAATCAATTGAATAATATAGAATGGAGAATGCTTGTCAGTTTCAATTTTTCAATTCAATAATCAATATATGGATTGTAATTATTTAATATTAAATAAATTAAATTATAAATTGAATTGATTATAGAACATTAATTTTAATTTTATAAAAAGAATTATTTTATATATATAAAAATAATTTTCATTTTTCTTTGAATTTAAAATTAAACCTAAATTCATATTAGCAAAAAAATTGAAATTAATTTAAAATTTAAATTAATTCACTTAGTTCTCTATATTGAAACTTTTCTTTCTAAGCGTAAGTTTTAGTTAGGCTAAAAATATCTAATAAAGCGTAAAGTATATCATCTAACTTAACCACACAATAGAATAGATTATTATGGGTTAGAGAAAGGAAGTGGGGGACAATTGATTACTAAAATTCCCAATGAAAATTGAAGAGCAAAATATGCAAAAGATAATTTTAGATCAAATTTAATTTAATTTAATTTAGTTTAATTAAAAAAAAAAACTTGAACTTGAAAAATAGCCAAGTTTAATCACAAGTAAATTGCGCCTACAGGAAGAGAGAGTGAGATTATATTATGATATATGCGAATAATAAAAATATATTAGTGGAGGGAAATGAATAAAACAACACAGCTATTGATTTAATTATTGACCTAACTTGAATGTTTAACTATATAGATCAAGAAATCAAATTTCAACAAAATAACTGAATATTGCATAGAGAGTAATTTTTTTTTTCATGCAAGCTTTATTTTGAAAATTGATATCATAAATTGATATCATAGATTGATAAAATCATGTATTGATAATATGATAAAATGACAAAAAAAAATTTTTTTTCAGTAAGATATTTTTTGTGTGTACGAAAGGCATAGAAAAGCATATAATTATAGTAAAAATGATCTATTTCAGAAAGTAGTAGGTGTGCGGTGCGATTTTGTATTAATATCATATACGTTGGAAGATATCATGCCAGTGCAACAAAGAAAAGAAACGTTTTGATACAATTTTTTATACACAAAAAAATGAAATTTTGTGGTTTCCGTTAAAAAAATGAAGTCTCGGATGAGAGTTTAATTAAATGAAACTTCCATAGTGAAAAAATTTAATAACAGTGATAAAGAAACTGTCAATAAAACAAACAGAGAGAATTGGTTGTAAAAAGAAGAAATTTACTATTATGATAATATGCAATTGATTTTACTCAATAAAGTATTGATTAGTTGTCATTTTTTTATTGTAGCGTGTGTCAGTGATTTGGTTGTAGAGCTAAAGATTTAAAAAAATTTGGGCCCACTATTTTTCTCTGTGCTGCATGTATTCATGTGTATGTATGAAATTATTTCATCCGTTCTTCTTGATAATAATGATACTATACTTATATCAACAAAAAGTAATTTTGTAGAAAGTGTTCCACGGCGCTTTAGTTTCCCGTAGGTCCGTTATCGTCGCAATATATGTTGTCTTCTTGTGCGCGTTTTCTCTAGTAAGCTACTTTTTGTGCGTAATTTTCAGCAGCAAATAACAAAAATATATCTCTCTTTTTTTTCTTTTTTTACGTTTTTGCTCTTGCCTTCGGTGATATGTAACTGCTGTTCATGCAGGCGTTTACAGCTTTTGTTCGTCCCAGGCGTGGTCGGCGCACTATATTGAGGCACGGTTCTGATGTGTAGTATTACAATTTTTCCTTTCTTTTTTTCATCTCATTTAGTATTCAACTAATCTAATCTGATCCAATTTATTCATACTATAGGTGGGCACATACAGATGTACCAAGTAAAATCAGAAATAAAGAAAATATTTTTGTTACACAAGCTAACAGTGGATGTATGTTTTTTTACCTAATTCAGCAAAAAATTGAATTTTGTTAAATTTAACAAATTTGTATAAGGTAGCAGAATTGTTTATATTGCAGGTTAATAGTAAGAGTGTGTGTAAGAGAAAATGAAAATTCTCTTAAATCTGTTTGATTGAACTGTTTACTACAACTGTTTTAGTATAAAGTTATTATTAAAATAAATTTAATTAGCGTTCAGGCAAATATACAAAACCTTATTATCATTGTTTTTTCAGTACTATTATAATTAGATGCTGTAAATATTTTTGATTCCACCATACAACGTTATATTGTGAATTTTATCATATTTACTCGTTTTATCTTTTTAACTTTTTTTTCGAATTTTTTCTGCATTAGGAAAAAATTAGAAATTTAACCCAAACTAGATTCAATATTTTGAACTAATTATATTATCCATATTACATTCTGATTTGTTTTATTATTTCTTACTGTGGTTGCTTTTTTTGACCTCACGTACATAAAATTTCGGATCGCATATTTGCGTTTCATATTCATTTTTTTTCATAGTTAATAGGTCTAAAAACAAATGGAAGTAAAAAAATTTATTCGCATAATGATTTGAATTCCTCGTTAACTAAATTATCTAGTAGTAGACCTTTTCATATTGACATGTTTCTTTTTTTATATGACATCGTTCCATCTTAAATAGATTAGCTAAGTTGAAAATAGGGTATTTTTAATGCTAGAAAGTAAAACTAACTAATTATCTATGTTGCATTGAAATTTATTCATGATTATTTAGTAGTATATATTGATTTTAGTATTATAAATTTTAATTGTTGATAACAAGTATAACGTTATTGTTTCTGTTTTCTTTATCGATGATCTCAAATTAGGGAACCAATGCTTTTTGCTGTTAATTTAGCTGTTTTGGCATTAAAAATGCAAAGTGGCTGTCGTGTAATTATATCCATCTTCTAATTTTTTGTTTCTCCAATCTTCTAATCTAGAAGTAAAAAATTATCTATATGTTTTTTATATCTTTATTGGAATCATAGCATGAGAAAGCGTTGCTGTATATTGATGTAATTGAAAACTGATACTAAAATAACGAACCACAAAAAATCAAAACTGCTTTTTGTTTTAACTTCAAATTATAATTTCTTGATTAAGTATTTAAAAATGATTTGTACATATTAAAATAAGTTTAATTAACTCTACTATCATCACTGAAACTAAGCAACTTTACTACTTACAGTAAGAATCTATAAAATCAAAATAAATATTTAACAGCGGTAATTGAACTATTCCGGATCTAAAGTAAGATCAAATCAAAGGACTCAAAGGCCTCAAAAGTTATTCATTTTGCATAAAGATGACAACTTGTTCATAAAGCAATATATATCAAATATATTTGGCACCCTAGCAATCAGAGTTGACGTCAATTACTTTAACATGAAAAATTACCTGAATTTTTTAAACTATTTCCATCCCTGCTGTAATGTAATTTATTTCTTACGTTTCACTAAGAAAAGTATTTTTTAGATAAGAAAAAAATCATAGTGAAAAATAAGTACCGGAAAACATCTTCATTGCCATTCTCCGAATCTACTACGAGGTTTTCTGGACCATTTCTTTTTCCGAATTTTCCGAAACAGTACATGCGAGGAAAAAGAAGGTCGACCAGAAAAGAAACGGACAACATTTTTCCTTCCCAATGAATAGGCAGTAATATCTGAATAACCAAAATGAAACCCAAATAAGTAAACCATTTATTCTTTTTTAATCGAAAAAAATTAAATTACTAATAAGAGTATAAACATATTGTATTAGTAATAAACCTGAGTATAAAACATTTCCAAAAAAAATTTTAAACAACAGCACATTAAATTCGGTGTAATAAAACAAAAACACGGAAAGCGTTTTGAAACTGAAAAAAAGTACAAATATTTTTTTTTATTCGAAAAATTTCTTTGGTGTTTTTTTAGAACTCTACAGGTCCCACTATTTCCCAATTGGGAAGGATCAAAGATCTGCTTTAGTTTCTCGCACGTTAAAAAAGAAAAAATTATTCTATGTGAAAAATTAAATTATTTTGTACGATTTTTAAAGTGCGCATAGCTCATACTCTGAAAAAATATTTTAAAAATATTTTTTTATTTTTCCCAACCGAATTCTGAGCAAACATTGGTTTTTTACAATTGAGAATCACGGGTAAAGATTAATTCTTATGTAAAAAAAAGAGAAAAAAATGAAATGAAACATTACTTTTTTTAGCATTTTGTGGGCAAATTCTGTGAATATTCTAAAACTATTTTTAAAATATTCTCGACAAAAAAAGACTGAAATCAAAGAGAGATTAAAAAGAAATACAGAAAATAGTTATATCTAGAACAAATCTAAAATGCATCTATAATGTTTCTAAAACAGTTCTATATTTATTGAGCTTAGCTAGCAATTAAATGAAACTTTATTTAATTAGGGCTAACATAATATCCAAATACTACACAGTAAGAAAAGAGAAATAGAAGAAAGTTAATATTCAAAAGTTCTAGAACTTTTACTAATTTACATTATTTTATGAATTTATGATCCAATAAACAGCGAATCATTATATCCAGTAATGCACTAAAACTTTTCTTTTTTATATTTTTTAATTAGTTATTTTTAATAGAAAATCTAATTGAATTGAAATTAAATTAAAATATCTTGTCAAATCAAATTATTTTAATATGAATTAGATCATGTTTTAGGCCATATTTGAGGTGTATTTGGTAAAAGTATTGTAAAAAATTGTCATTTGTTAGAATGCATGATGTCAAGCTTGAAGATAATATAATATTCTGTATTAGATTTCTTGATACAAGTTAGAAAATAAATCACTCTAAATAGTTTCCGATAAATGCACGGACTTCCAAGATGAACTTTCTTCTCATAGTTAAATTATTTACTTTTAGTTTTTCAAATCGATTATTGCGTAAATATGTTTACCTATGTTCAAAATACTATGAGTGTTCTGAAAATATAAATATAAAATCAAAATATAAATCTACTAATGAAAGCTAATGTTTTTCTATCGCAATATCTTTCTTAAATTAGGTTAAATACATTACTTTAAATTGTTTAGTCAAAAGAAAGTATTTAAATTGCGTCAAAGTATTTAATAAAGATAATATTTAATAATTTTAAATATTCCATCATTGGATACTGTTTCGAATTTTTAAATGTAATGAACATGCATAATTGAATAGATCATTGAATTAACGATTTACTGGAACAATGCTGATTGAATTGTACATTAATTAAATGAACTGATTCCTTCATATTGAAACACCTGAAATCATTATGTACGTCTCGCATTGTGGATAGAATGCGGTAAAGCGAATGTAGCCATTAGTTATTAAAGAAACAATATTGTTATACAATAACATAACCTTAAATATCCCAACAAATACATTATATACAATTGTAGATATACATGGATTCATATATAAAATAAAAGCTCTAAATAAATGAGTTTCAAAGGAAAGACAACTGTTGCATCTGATATTATCAACATCACAAACAAAGTTTTATCTTCTCATAAGCCAAATAAATTACCATTAATACCATCAATTCAAAATAATATCTCAATTAACAATGTTGAAACAAATACAGATCTATGGATCAAAAATAGTTTAATTAATAATTTTAAAGTTAATAAATCTGGTACAATTACATTACTAATACCTAAAGTTTTAGAAACATTAAGGCAATTAAGAATAGCAAACCATAAAGATTCTTATTTTAGATTACTATCAAAGTTAAAAGCAACAGATATAAATTGGATATCACAAAACAGAAGAAATATTTTATCATCTGGATATTTACCTGTAGAATTTTATAATGAACTATCTTCGATGATAAAAAAATTATCATCACAAAATTTGGAAAATACAACCAAAGTGGCTTTGGCTAAGTATTCTATCCAACTTATGGAAACATATCAAGATATTATATCAAGTAGAAAAATGAAAGGAAACTTAAGATTTTATAGAGATTTGATAAATTCTGTTATTAATTCAGAATCAATATTACTATTTGAAAAAATGATTTTTATGTTGCAAAAATGTGAACAATCAGATGTCTTACTTCACTATGCAAACTTAAGTTTTTATTTAAAAACATCTCAATTTACAAAGCTAACAGATCATTTAAACTATCAGCTTTATAATGAAAAATTTGATGACATGACTATGATTAACGATTTATTTCAAAATTTATTTTTTAACATCATTAAAAATTTCATATCACTTGATATGGAAAAGGAATCAATTACCTTATTGAACAATATGAAAAGTAAATGGTCTATTGAGTTTGATAGCCATGATATTGCAATTTTAACTGATTTAAGCGAGAAAAATGGTGCATTAAATTTGAAAAGTAAAATTTTGACAATTGCTAGTCCAACTGCAAAAATTGCAATATCTAATCCAGAACTATTTAAAGATCGAGTTGTCTCAATAAAAGATATTATGTCAGATATGATGAAAAATAAATTTAAACCATTTGAAGAGGATGCTCAAAATTTTAATTTTCTTTCATTATATTTTGATAATGAAGCACAAAACAAACAGACAATAGAATATTGGAATGACTACATTAGAGTTAATATAGTCGAATCTAATTTATCATATCAATTAAAAGCTTTGTTCTTACATTCTTTATTAACCTATTTGGTGAGTTCTGGAAGAACATTTCATAATGTTATACAGATTTTGTATTACTTATCAACACAATTAAAAGCAGGAGAATTGTTTCTCTCTACATCAAAATTAAAAGGAATGGAAAAATCTTCCAGTTTTAACATCTTATTTGAATTATTAGGGAACAATTCATCTACAAAAATCTGCTCAGAGAATTTGATAACTTTTTTGGAAAGCAATAGGACTTCAATTGATTATAAAGTTTCAGATGAAAATTATATTTCATTATTCAAGTCTGCACTATCCACAAAAAATAATAATGACATATTTACTTTTTTATTAAAATATTTAGAACTTGAAGGTAAAAACTTATATTTAGATGATGATAAAAATAATTGGAACTTGCATGACAAAATTGAAGAATTTCTACGTTCAAATTGCAGCCCTGAAACAATGTTAGAATTTAAAACTCATATTACCACATACGCAAATGATCCTGAAATCAGCTCAAAATTTACAAAGAAGTCATTAAGTAAATATTTTGCAGATAAATATTTCAGACTCATAGAAAGCAATAGCGGAAACTCCAAATCATCTATAAAGTTAAGTTTCACTAAAACGAAGGAACTCATAAAGATTAATAACCACATTATTTATAATGAATTATTAGATTCTAATTCTAATAAGAAATTGACCGAATTTCTTAGAAGCATTAAAGAATGAGAAAGATTTATGCCTAGTGTTATTCACATGTATATAGAATTAAAATTTATTTATAATGTTATATATTCAATATCAGTTATTTACAAAAAATGTTCATCTTCCAAGGTACTCAAGGTATTAATGTCATTCATTAAATCCTTTAGCAACTGAACTTTAGAAAAATCATTAAAATGTAAGTAAATTTTTAGTAAACTTTCAATTGACGTTCTAAATATTTGAGATCCATCAGATTTAATATCTTTGATACTAACAATTTCTCTTTTAACTAATTGTAATAAACGAAGAATTATCGTTTTGGTGAAAGGTTCTTTCAAATCTGTATTTTTATTACCTTTGTTTGAAACTACCAGAAGAGGAAAGATTTTAATTGTTATTAATTTTAACATGGAGCTACCCTTCAGAATCTGAAGATTATATAATTTTGAATAAACACCATTGTAATTAAACGCTTCAGAAATTACCAATGACGATTCCAAAATTCTACTCCAAAAATTCAGATACGTAGTTGTGATTTTTAAAATATCTTGTTTAGTTGAACCTGTTAAAGGATCAATTTTTGAATTTTGTTTTTCCTCAATCAGTTTTTTTGAACTTGGAATAATTCTTATGAGCTCATTGCATAATTCAAGTCTAGAAACTACATCTGCAGGTCCCGCATCTTGCAGGTAATTTGAATAATAATTAATAAAAGCATCTATTGATGAGGTTATTTGAATATCTGTTGAGTGAATAGCACCTGCTGTCATCAGATAACCTTCCCAAAATATTCTTGATTTACCACCAAAATGTTTATGTTGAAATAATAAAATATCAAAGTCCAAAGAACCAAGTTGTTCATGTTCTTCTCCAAAATATTTAAGTAATACCTTAAAAGCTATTTGTTTAATTTCAAGTTGTGGTTCTCCTAATAGTTTTAAACAATAATCTTGTAATGTGTCATTAATGAATTCAAAAGATTGATCGTCTTCTGAATTTTGAAAAAATAAATCGAAATTATACTGTATAAGTTTCAAAGAATTTGTTCGCGATAATCTACCAACATCACCTTGTTCTGTAATTGTGTAATCATTCAATAAATTAATGATTATCTGCTTCAATATCATTTTATCCTTTGCATCATTCAGTTCTTTATATCTATCAGAAAATAATGGCATTAAAGATATCATGATTATTGATTTAGACTCTGGAGTGAGGAAATGTAAATTATCTTTTAACAGTTCTAAAAACTTAGCTTTGCATACAAATGGCAATGTGTAACAGACTAAACTATTATTACGCAATAGTAATTTTTTAAAAGCGATCCAAAAACATGTTTCAACGTCAGAATCTTTAAAAATATTATCTCTAGAAGAGAGGATTATTATTAAATCTGCAATTTTATTTTTTATATCACAATAAAACATTGAAGAAGAGTTAACGATCTCCATTATTCTAATCAAAAAATCGATGTATTTAATTGTAATTTCAAAAGCAATCACTGATTTCAGACTTGATTCTCTATTAGTTAATTTTAGTTCTAACATAAAATGAAAATATTGTAAGAATGACAATACTCTAAAAGAATTAAATGGCGAATTAACTGTGTGTATTTTAAATTCAGTTGTTTCAAATAACTTTATGAAATGATAGTTAATTTCTCCAATAATTTCTTTCTTCAACTTATCATTTTGATTTGAAATTATAACATAATCAATCAATATGAATAATAATCTTTCTGAATCATACATTTGTTTTCTAGTAAGAACCATTTCATAAATATTTTTCTCAAAATAGGTTATTTCTTTTGAAATAATAGCATGAGTCTTGAAAAATCCCAAATTCAGTAAAAAAGATTTCAAAATATAGTTTTTTTTTGTTAAATTAAATAATATCATCCATTCCATAATTTTTGACCAGTAATGTTTACTGGCATCTTCATTGAAAATATTATTGTAAAGCGCAAATGTATTTTCATTATAGTTTATAGTTAAATTTGATACTGGCATTTCAATAATTTTCAAGATTTTTTCATTACTTAAATCCAAATAGTTATTAAACCTACCTAATAATTCTTGTAACGCTGCATTTGAAGATTTTCTTATTATTAATTCATTGTCATATAGTGATGATGTTAACAAATAAATGAATATGGAATCGATTGTTTTTTTATTTATATTTTTTGTTTTCGATCTTAAAATTGACCATAAAATGAAATTTGTTGCATCTTTAATATTTTTACCTTTAGTACAAATACTGGAATTGTTAATATCTAATTTTTGAAAATTAATTGTCTTAACAAAAATATTTTCAAATAAATGATCAATATCAGAAATATTGTTATCTAATACTAATTCAATATTTGAAGCAATAAATAATAAATGCAAATGCAGAAGATCAGTATCTATAAAATCTAAACTTGTTAACATTTTTACAGTTTTTTTAATTTTACCGTCAATTATTTTATTTGCCATCGATTTATTGCCAATTTTAAAATTTAAGAAATCAATTATAATTGAATATTTATTCGAAATATTATATCTAAAATCACCCATATTCATTAAACTTAGATCAATCATATATTTTTCAAAATTTTTTATTATGTTAATTAATAATGCACTATTATTTAAATAATAGTTTAATTTAAATAAATTTGTTAAAACTTTCAATAAAATTTTCTTATTAATTTCATTTTCAAATTTAAAATCTAATGATAATATATGATTTGTTAATTCGATAATATCATTATTATAACTTAATAATAGTGAAGTTATTTTATTAATTGGTAATATAATAATTTTTTTTAAAAAATAATTTAAAATAGTAAAATTATCTAAAAAAATTTTTAAATTGAATAAATCAATATTTTTAATAATTAAATTTGAGACTATTCTTGATTTTAATTTTAAGATATCAAATTTTGTTGATATTAAATCTTTACCTTCATTACTACTACTACTATTATTACTATCATTATCATCATTAGCACCCCCGTTTGCATTATTTACATTCAATAAATTAATAATAAATTTATCACTTGTGAATTTGATAGGAGAATCAACTAAAACATTTAACCAACTTAATAGAAAAAAATCTAATTTCCATGAATAACTTTTAAAGTTTTTTATGTCAACTTCATTGTTATGTTCAAAAATTTTTAATAAGATATTTATATTTGTAATATCTGTTGATAAATAATTTTCAATTTTTTTTAAAGTCACAATTTTTGATAATTCATAATAAACATTACTGATATTAATAATTAAATTAATTTGATTTGAATCTTCTAAATTAAAATTTGATATAAATTCTATATTAATCAACGACTTGACTATAGTTGATAAATTCTTAATTAAGTATGATGGATCATTTTCAAAACTATTAATAAATTTAATTAAATCGATTTGATTATCAATAATATTTTCTAATTTACAATTTTTTTCTAAAAATAAAATCAAATCGTCTGTGTTCGTTAAAGTAAGGTCATTATCTAATTTTTCAATCATTTAATAACATTGATAATATATGAAATGTATATATTGTATCTGGGGTTGTTTATTGTATGTCTTGATATCTATTTATATATACTTGTTTGTAATATATCGCTATTTAAAAGTACAATTTAGTTTGTAATAAATTACTTTGGGCGGTTAAATTTAATCAAAAAAAACAATTATTTATTGCCACAAAAACGAAAGAAAAATAAAAGATAAGTATCACGCGATTATCACGTGATACAATAAAAATCTTCAAAATTTCAATTCAAAAAATCAAGTTGGAAAAGACTCTTCTCCATTAGTCCGGCAGTGAAAAAAAGGAAAATCGGTCTTTTTTCTCGCGCTTACGCTTCCATCTGAAATAAGTCACCTCTTGAGAAATCGATCTCGAGAAGAAAAGGGAAGTCATTTCAATGATTCAAAAAAATACAAAAAGAATCGATGACTCTTTCAACTTTCAATTATTTCCCCCCTTTTTTTGTTTTCTACCCCAGGTTTATTCAGTGATAAAATACGCAAACCCAAAAAACATAAAATAACTAAATTAAGCCACTCTTCAATTATCCTCTAATTATTTTAAAATCCAATTAATTATATTCTAATTGGTTCAAAAACCCATAAATTAAAATGCAAACATCCAATTTCAATCACCCCAACCTACCCTACTATTTCTTAACGCCCCCTCTTTGAAATAAATTTCTTATTCAAAACAAATTACGATACATTCATTAAATTGTGCATCAGCATTAAATAATCAAAAATTAGTATCATACGTAATTAAAATACCATTGTAATAAAACTAACAAGAAAAGAAGAGAGACAAAAAGAGAAAAAAAAAGAAATATTATTTCACTTCATCACATTGATTCAGTATTTTGGTTTATAACTCTCGAAGCTATCAAAAATTGACATGAAACAAAATTTAATCAGTCTCGAGGGATTCTAATTCCGATGTAAGTTATAATCCTATGTAGTATTTGCTACTATATATTTTTTTGGTTTCGGTATTTATCTCCAATTATCGTCATTTAGGAGTTAGTCTCCGATATCAAAATATAGTTATTATCGTTTTTTCTTCGTTGAATTGTTATCTTTGGTTTAACGGAATACCGTACAATCCATTCCGACTTATTCTTATCTTTCGAGACTAATCAATATATACAATTTAATCACAATATATATAGATATGTTATCTGTCTACTTCGTTGATTCTAGACATTTGATAGTCAATATCAATGATTTTATTATGGTTATTAGAAATTTGGTTGAGAAAGTGTTCCTATTTTTTGTAACAACAAACAAACAATACTATTCTACAATTCTTTTGTTCATCAAGGGTCTATATGTCTGTTGCTCTTTGAAATAAAAAGATTATAACGTAGCTTACTCCAATTCTTATAAGATCTTTGATATTTCTTTTTTATTCATTCAAGGATCAATGAAAAAAATTACATATAAAAACATTGATTATTTTATTCTATTTAATTACAATTTGATTTTCAGATCCTTTTTCTTCTTTTCGTATGTTCAGTTCCATTTGCTCTTAGTAATTTAAATAAAAATTAAAAATTAGTGAAAAATTATAATATTAAACAACAACTTCAGAAGTATCCTTTAAAAAAATGCCGAATCGTGGTGAGGTAACATATAATTATGAGTTGAACGATAATTCGACAAGTAGAAATGACTCAAAATTTACTATTGATATAGAAGCAAATCCAAATAAATTAAATGAGGGCTTCGAATACAATGAAAATAATAAAAAAGATCAAACATTAAATAAAACTTTGACCGTATCGTCAGAAACTTCTTCGAATAGTATAGAAGAAGAACAGACTCATATATTACATCAAGGTTTGAAATCAAGACATGTTCAACTTATCGCATTGGGAGGTACAATCGGTACGGGTCTGTTTGTGGGTACGTCATCAACTTTAAATAAATGTGGTCCCGCTGGTTTGTTTATTGCATATTGTATAATTTCTACTGTTATATATCCTATTATGTGTGCTCTTGGTGAAATGGTTTGTTATTTACCAGGGGATGGTAATGATTCTGCTGGTTCAGTTACTCATTTAGTTAAAAGATACGTTGACGAATCTTTAGGGTTTGCTACTGGTTGGAATTATTTTTATTGCTATGTAATTTTAGTAGCGGCTGAAATTACTGCAGCAGCAGGTGTCGTTGAGTATTGGACTGTAGCAGTACCAAAAGGTGTTTGGATTACTATTTTTTTAGTTGTAATTTTTACTCTAAATATGTGTGCTGTAAAATACTTTGGTGAAACGGAATTTTGGTTTGCAAGTATAAAAATTCTTTGTATTTTAGGGTTATTGATTTTATCATTTGTCTTATTCTGGGGTGGAGGTCCAACTCATGATAGGTTAGGTTTCCGTTATTGGAAAGACCCAGGTGCATTTGCGCACCATGTAACTGATGGCTCTTTGGGAAATTTCTTAGATATCTACACTGGTGTTATAAAAGGTGCTTTTGCATTTATTTTAGGTCCTGAATTGGTTGCATTGACTTCTTCAGAATGTGAAGATCAAAGAAGAAACATAGCCAAGGCTTCCAAGAGATTTATTTACAGATTAATGTTTTTCTATATTTTAGGTACTTTGGCTATTGGTGTAATTGTTGCATATGATGATCCAGTTTTAGCCAGCGCTTTAGCTCATGGAACTGCAGGCGCAGGTTCATCTCCATTTGTTATCGGTATTCAGAATGCTCAAATTAATGTTCTCCCTCATATAATCAATGCATGTGTTCTAACAAGTGCTTGGTCATCAGGAAATGCTTTCATGTTTGCCAGTTCAAGATCATTATTTACAATGGCTCAAAATGGCACAGCTCCAAAGATATTTGGAAGAATTAACAAATATGGTGTTCCTTATATTTCAGTTATCTTATCTACATTAATCTCCTGTTTAGCGTACTTAAATGTATCATCATCTACAGCCAACGTTTTCAATTGGTTTTCAAACATCAGTACTATATCTGGATTTTTAGGTTGGATTTGTGCATGCATTACATATTTAAGATTCCGTAAAGCCATTTTTTACAATAATTTATACGATAGGTTACCATTCAAGGTGAAAGGTCAACCATATTTAATTTTATGGTCATTAACAGTTATTTCCATCATTACCATAACCAATGGTTATCAAATTTTTATTCCAAGATTCTGGAATGTCTCAGATTTTATTGCTGCTTACATTACATTACCTATTTTTTTTGTATTATACGTTGGCCACAAGATATACAATTATTATAAAAATGGGTATCCGCTATTTAAACTTTGTTATTCAGTTGAAGATATTGATGTTATTACGGGATTGGATCTAATTGAAACCAAATCTTGTGAACTAGATGAAAACAGGGTATTGCCAAGAACTTATTGGGAAAAATTTTTGAATTGGTTACTATGAAATAATAATAACTATTTTATTTGGATGGTTTTTCAATTTTTGTAACAATAGAAAAAATTATCAAATAGCTACAAACCTTATATTAATTGAGGAGTAAATATTTATTAAATAAAATTTTTAATTGAAAATTCTATAAAACAATAAAATAATTAAAGTATAACCTGTCGGCGTCGCAATATATGGGATGAATTAAACATCTAGCGACACCCAATTTGTGACGTTGTTTATGTCTGATTTAAGTATTCACAATAAAGCTTCATTACTAACCGAAATCGAGCACAATTTTAAAAGAAAATAAGAAACAGCATTGAAATTTATTCGATATTGAGTATATTAAGTTATAGTTAAAAAGTTCCTCAATGGAGATTAGAACACAACCAGTGGTAATTAAAGTAGAAAATTTGATAATACCAACTGTTTCTTAATAACTCATAGATTATTTTTAGGGCTTAATAAAGTTTTCTTAAGTATGAGCATCCACTAAAATATTCAATAGTGCTGCTTTCACTACTCTTCTAACTCCATGTTTCTATGCCCGCACGTGAGCGCCCACGGCACTTTTCCTCCCTATAACACTACACATCTTAACTTTTCTACGAAACTAAAATGAAAATAAAATAAAATTTAGTACCATATCAAATTATTGGAAGCCAGATTACCATTTTCCTTTCTATTTTTTTATTTTCTTTTAAATTTTTCTTCTTTGAGTTAAGCGTTTCCGCAGTACAAGGCCGAACATTCGAATGATCGCGGTGATACATTTTCAAAAAAAAATTAAAAAATTCAATAGAGAAAATTTATGCACTACGTGTTTTCATCTGCTGGTAAGCGCAATATTTCATCGTCGAGGATCAAAAATAAATTTACACGAAGCTCTCGTCCTTTAGCTTAGAGAGTAATACGTACTGCTCTCATAATGAAAAAACTACCCATAATCTTCATCCGGTCTTCGAAATCGAAGTTCAAATACGTTTTTTCAGTTTACGTTTACGCATAAGTGAATATACAAAGAAATACCATACCATCAATACAAAATTATTAAATTTCATATAGTTTGTGCAAGGTTGAATTCTTGATATATGAAATATCAACAGACAAAGAAATTATACTAATTGTATAATTTCAACTAAGTAATACATTACAGAATATAGCTGTATCCTCAACTTAGCTCATTCTTTTTTATCTGTAAGTAATAAACTCTATGAAATTTTTATTTCGAGTCTCTTACATGAAACTAGTTTATTCAATTATAGGTAGCAGGCGACATAGTTCAGTTTTTCAAGACAATTCCATCAAGACAAAAAATTTCAATATTTAATTTATTAAAATAGTTTTATATCGAAATCATAAATTTTTTTTTGTTCAGTTTATCACTCAAAATTATTTCATTTTTAGTAAGAATTCTTGCTCAAAGCATTTTTTTTCTGAAAAATAAAATTGAATTAAATTAAAGGATTTGGATTTGGATTATATGATATTCTTGAATTCAATTATAAACCCAAGAAGTAAAATTTTTTTTAGCAGAAAGTAACAATCAATTTATTATAATTAAACCTGAATTGAAAATTTTTTTCAACATTTCTAACATTCATATATATATATATAAGTAAAAATTATTTGTCTTTCAAAAAATATTTTCTGTTTGATTTAAACCACTTTCATATATGTATATTTCATTACTGTTAATCAATTAAAATTTGTTTCTATTATTTCTTATATTATTTTCTGTTTCTATTTAACTTTTGAAGATTCTTATTTATTTGTTGCTCTTTTTCTTTTCTTATTTTTGTTTAACTAGAACCCCAGAATCCTCATAAACTCACAATAGTAAAAATGGCTTCCAGATTAGAAAGATTAACTCAATTATCCACTGACACCGGTAAGAACGTCAGAAGAACCTCCATCATTGGTACCATCGGTCCAAAGACTAACAATCCAGAAACCTTAGTTGCTTTAAGAAAGGCTGGTTTAAACATCGTTAGAATGAACTTCTCCCACGGTTCTTACGAATACCACCAATCTGTCATTGACAACGCCAGAAAATCTGAAGAATTATACCCAGGTAGACCATTAGCTATTGCTTTAGACACCAAGGGTCCAGAAATCAGAACTGGTACCACCATCAACGAAGTTGACTACCCAATCCCACCAAACCACGAAATGATCTTCTCCACTGATGACAAATTCGCCAAGTCTTGTGATGACAAAGTTATGTACGTTGACTACAAGAACATCACCAAGGTTATTTCCAAGGGTAGAGTTATCTACGTCGATGACGGTGTCTTATCCTTCGAAGTCTTAGAAGTTATTGATGACAAAAACTTAAAGGTTAAGTCCTTAAACGCCGGTAAGATCTGTTCCCACAAGGGTGTTAACTTACCAGGTACCGATGTCGATTTACCAGCTTTATCTGAAAAAGATACCGCTGATTTAAGATTCGGTGTCAAGAACGGTGTCCACATGATCTTCGCTTCTTTCATCAGAACTGCTGAAGATGTCTTACACATCAGATCTGTCTTAGGTGAAGACGGTAAGGACATTAAGATCATTGTCAAGATTGAAAACCAACAAGGTGTTAACAACTTCGACGAAATCTTAAAGGTCACTGACGGTGTTATGGTTGCTAGAGGTGATTTAGGTATTGAAATCCCAGCTCCAGAAGTTTTAGCTGTCCAAAAGAGATTAATTGCTAAGTGTAACTTAGCCGGTAAGCCAGTTGTCTGTGCCACCCAAATGTTAGAATCTATGACTTACAACCCAAGACCAACCAGAGCTGAAGTTTCCGATGTTGGTAACGCTGTCTTAGATGGTGCTGATTGTGTTATGTTATCCGGTGAAACCGCCAAGGGTAACTACCCAATTAACGCTGTTACCACTATGGCTCAAACTGCTTTAATGGCGGAAAACGCTACTGCCTACTTACCAAACTACGATGACATCAGAAACTTAACTCCAAAGCCAACTTCTACTACTGAAACTGTTGCTGCTTCTGCTGTTGCCGCTGTTTTCGAACAAAAGGCTAAGGCTATCATTGTCTTATCTACCTCTGGTACCACCGCTAGATTATTATCTAAGTACAGACCAGACTGTCCAATCATCTTAGTTACCAGAAACGAAAGAGCTGCTAGATTCTCTCACTTATACAGAGGTGTCTACCCATTCGTCTACTCTCAACCAGAAGTTGCTGACTGGACTGAAGATGTTGAAGCTAGATTAAACTTCGGTGTTAAGGTCGCCAAGGAATTCGGTGTCTTAGCTGATGGTGATGTCATTGTTACCGTTCAAGGTTTCAAGGCTGGTGAAGGTCACTCCAACACCATGAGAGTTACCACCGCTTAAACATATTAATTAAATCTTTAAAAATTCCTTTTAATCGTTTTATTTAGTATATTTAATTTAGTTAGCTTCTCATTTTATAAGAGATAAATATAAATGAGTTTTATGAAATGTTTAGTTTTTTGTTAATATGTAGATGTTTATAAATATATTTAAAATAACGACATATTAATGATTTACTTAAAAATGGCCATAGGTGGTAAAATTTGAATATTCTATTTATTAATTTCATTTGAAGAATGAAGAAAAGATTTACAAAAGTTAAATAAAAAATAATATATATATATTATCTATATATCAATGTGAATTACTATAAATCGAAATCATACTTGATATTTTGTTTACCTTCAAGTGCTTTTTTCGTTTTATTTAATAGAGGGATCACATCTTTGATTAAAATCTTTTCCCATTCGTAAAACCCTACTTTGATGCTTCCATTGATTTCATTAGATTTTAAAGGACTTAGACTGAGAATCTTAGATATTGAGTTCGCCAAACTCAAAATTAAATGAACTCGGTTTGATTTTGAAAGTTTTAGAAGATACTTTCTAAACAACCTGACATCTCTTTCATGAGGTCCTTTATCGTGCAACGTAGTGGATATCCAATCGGTTACCAATTGTTGGATTTTCTTAAATGAAGTTTGTCCTTGAAAGCTAATTGGTTTGAATAAACTGTCCTTACCGTTGAAATGATCCTTACTGCTTTCAAGAAGTTTCCTTTTTTTTTGAATTATGTGATGCAAGTTTTCAACTTTTGAATCTTTAACTTTTTTCTCTATTATCAGATCACTCACAACTTCATGTCTAATCTGAGTTGGGAGTTCTTTTAAAAAATCTTCTTCTTGTTTAGTTGGTGAATATTTTTTTGGCAAATTTTTTTGAATAGATCTTTTTGGAGATGTTGAGTTATTTTTCTCTTCAATAACAATATTTCTCTTCATAATTTCATTTTCAAATACTAATTTTAGATTATCGGGCAAATTATTTATAGTTTGTAATGGTATAGTTTTTTTAAATGGTAATTGAAGTTGGTTTTTGACTTGAAAAATATCAACCAATTTAGTAAATTGAATAGATACTCCACGTAGTTCTTTAGGTGGACAGCCTAAAGTTCTGAATAAATTCTTTAATTCAGTTGAAATTATACCCTGACTATTCGTCGGTAAACCAAAGTTACTGCTTCTACTAAATGCATCACATCTCCCCATTCCCATAAATTTTGGAGGATCAATCGGAGCTCCAACAGCCCGTTTCATTATTTTTAACGTTATCTGAGCTACATTTTTCTCAATTTCTAATAATTTATTCAACAAATATTGAGTACATCGGCCAATAAATATATCAATCTGATTGATATCATCAAATCTAATACCCCAATTTATTTCCATTGATAATGTTTTCCGTTGGAAAACTTCAATAGGGTTGAAAAGCATTTTGCTACTTTCTTCATCATCTTTACCAGCAAAAGCCAAACTTAATTTTTTACCAACTTTCAGCCCGGTGCATAAATTAATATTATTAATATTTTCTTGTTGAATTAGCTCTTTAATAGTATAGTTTTTTTTTAGATTGAAATAATCTGCTAACTTTTTAACTAAGGAATTACCAACGCCAGGTAAATCATTCAATTTGAACTTTGACCAAAATTCTAAGTTTGAAGTCCAAGATCCATTAGGATTGTTATTTTCATCAAGAATACAGTAATAATTGGGTTTAGCTAAACGAAGTGCCAGTCTTGCTAATACAAGAGAGTTTGCAATACCAATACTAATTTTACAGCCTCCTGTAGCAGTCTCTACTGAATTTCTAATATCCTCAGAAATTTCTTTTAGTTCATTTTTATCATAATCTCTATTAATTGCAACAGCTATAGCCTCATCGATTGAAATTGGCAAAACTATGTCAAAATAATCGGAGGAATTCAAATAGTTATACAATTGTTTTGAAATTTTTTCAAATTCTTCAAAATTATAAGGCAAACAATTTAATACAACACCTGGTGGGCATATTTTTTTTGCATGGGAAACCCACATACCATTTTTAATACCCAATTCCCTAGCTACGTAATTACAACTTGCGATATCTGAATTATTCGAGCCATGACACACCAAAATAACATCTTTATCTAAATCAATATCCAATTGTTTATCTCGTTTAGCTACCAAGCATGCTACACTGGCAAAAAAAGAATCAAAATCTATATGAAATATTTTTAGTTTGTCTCCAAGTTTTGGAATCAGTTTTTGAGTATTTTTTTTATTTTCAAAAGATTTCATAAACTGAGATCTTAAATTAGATTTCCACATTGATAAATGATGTAATCTGGAGTTTTTAAAATAATTTTCAACAAAATTTGGATCATTGCAACTAATATTGGGATTGACAAACTCATTCTCTTTATTATTGATATTGATCAAGTTTAATTTTGGTTGATGGTGCGATGTAATATCAAATAACGAATAATCTTGCCAATTCAATAATTTCTCTGATTTTATCGAATCAATAATCCAAGAAGGTGTCAAAACTTTATAATTAGCAAATTCTAACTTTTTTTTTAATGGAAGACTGGTCGCAATAATATGGGTTACTTTACCCTTTGATGTCATATGGTGTAAGAATTTGCCCCCATAAGCTACAATATTATCATGCAAAACTAATCTATCAGGGTTTGTATATCCATTTATATATATAACACAATTTTTAAAAATTTTAATTTTATCTTTATTTTCTTGAACTAATTTTTGATCTTGCTGAAATTGTTTATATTCTTTATCTCTAAAATATTGACCTCTACTATAGTAATTTGGTTTAGTTATTTCATCTCTTTTATCATTATCATTTTTTCCATAAAAGTGATTAAATTTTGCCTTTTCTTTATTTATTTCATTTATATGAATTGATTCAATGTCACACTCATTTTGTGATAAGGCCTTTGAATTATCTAGTACGACATCTCCTTTTGTGATATTTTGTGACAAATCTTCTATGTATTGTATCAAGGAAGCATCATCCATAGATGAGATCAAACTTTCATTAACATATTCTCTTCTTGAATAAGTATCGTCGGAATTTTCAATTATGTTTTCCGATTCCATATTTTAATTAAGTATAGTAAAACATCTTCAGCTTGATAAAGTTTTCTACTTATCTAAAAGTTTATCTTACTTATTTTTATTTTTATTTTTTAAAAAAAAGAGTCTTTTATTTAATACACCACTACTCACTAATAGATGATTACATTAGTCATCACTTATCCTATATAGTAAATAATTAAATTTTTTTACATGGAGTAGTTATTTTTTAATTTTTTTAAACTTTTGAAAAACATGATTTTATTGCCCTGAAAAATTTAAAAATTTTTGCATAAATAATAAAAAGTATATAAAGGACATACAAATAATTTATTAGTAATAAAGTTTACTAATCTACAGAACATGATAAAAGTTCATAAAGACAATTTTTTACACTAGCATATAAGCATTAAGAAACTAAGTTTCAGATAATAACCAATTTTAACTAATTAAATTAAACCATAAACTTATTTTTAAATATTAAAAAAGTACGAGGGGCTGAGAATATACAACATAAATTAATAGCAATAAAAAAGATGCAAGCACAAAATCAAAATAGCTCGAAGAATAATAATGAAAAACTTACAAATAATGAAACAATAAATACATTTGATCAATGGATGTTATCTAACTCCGAAACAGATTTGGCTAATGCAAAATATGATCAAAGTTATGATGATGAAAATGACAATATAAATGACAATAATAGCAATCTAATGAATAGTAATATAAATAGAACTTTGAATAATCGTATACCCGAAGAAAAATCAAATCTACCAAATTCAGTTGGCACGACATCAATGAATCAAACATCTGTTCCTTGGTTTGAACCTTTAGAAAATATTCTATCTCCTGGCGTGTCTAGCAATTCATCTGAAAATTCCACTCCGAATAGAAATAATAAAATAGAGGAAGGGAACAATAATTTTAACTATATTCACAATATTAACAGAAATAAAAATAATGATGTAGGACAGCAAATTTTTACAGGATTACCTGCATTTCCTTTAATTAATTATGATGTAGGGAAAAGACATTCCATAAATATGGCTCACAAAAATAAAATTAATGATGTTACTAATAGATCCATACAGGGATTCAAAGATGATGAAATGAAAAATAACACCAGAAAAAAATTGACTGAATATCAAAAGGAAGCCCATAATAAAATTGAAAAACGTTACAGAAACAATATAAACAATAAGATAATTAAATTACAACAGATAATTCCATGGGTAGCAAATGAGCAAACATCTTTTATAACAAATGAATTTCACGGAAATGATGCCAGCCCAGATAATTTAAATAATATTCAATTTGCTCAAATAAATGATTTGAATGCTGGGGAAACACCAAAATTAAATAAGAGTATGATTTTAGAAAAAGCAGTTGACTATATTCTTTACTTACAAAATAACGAAAGACTTTATGAACTAGAAGTTCAAAGATTGAAAACAGAGGTTGATACTCTCAAAAAAAAATTAGGTAATAATCCATAATAATTTTACATATAATGTATTTACAAGGCACTTTATTTTAATTTTATTTATATTATATACCTTTAAAAGAAATTACAATATATTCAAATTTATACTGTTCAGTAATAAGTAAAAAAAATGCTCCAGGGGAGGTTCGAACTCTCGACCTTCAGATTATGAGACTGACGCTCTTCCGACTGAGCTACTGAAGCACCTATTTTGTTTAAAATTTTAAAACAATATGCTATCTCTAATTAATACATATTATACTGCTATAGAAACATGTTTTTGAAAAAGTTTTTTTATCTTTGTTGAAACAGGGAATGTGGTCTACAGAAATAGATATGTTCATTCCTTACCTAGATAAAAAAGGAGTGCCTAATGTTATCATTATTTGCTATCCAATATATATATATAGCTATTATACGATCCTCTTTGGGCGTAACTAGTAATCTTCACATATAATACTGCAGGAATTGACCGATTTAATATCGTTTTCGAATTGAATTGTCCTTCAAAAGTAAAAAGTTTATAAGGACTCCAATAATTAATTGACAAAATATGCTTTATTCCCATATGGAAAAAAGCAAGTGTTGGAGATTTCTAGAAATATGAAGTTACTATTCCATTAAAATACAAATCCAATTAATTATATCTAAATTGAGAATATTACTTTTGGAACATTCTAGAAGCTATTTCGACAGGAACTTAA
>JAJMDY010000044.1:0-103268 GCA_030573885.1 Tetrapisispora pingtungensis (nom. inval.)
ATAATAATAATAATAATAATAATAATAATAATAATAATAATAATAATAATAATAATAATAATAATAATAATAATAATAATAATAATAATAATAATAATAATAATAATAATAATAATAATAACATAAAAAGAAAATTTGAATCTGTCAATGATAGCATTGAAATAGAAGTGAAAAAATCTAAACTAAAAAATATCGAAAATAATAATAATAATAATAATAATAATAATAATAATAAAAATAATAATAGACCATCCTCATCCTCATTCTCAATAATCTTTGCCACAATCTATAGAAAGAAAACTCAGAAAAAAAATAAAGTCTGGACTAATGATGGTTTCTGTATTTTTAAAAATAATAATAGGCTAATATTTTATGACGAGGCTGGAAAGTTTATATCCGGAATTGATCATAAAATATCAAATTCTCCACCCATGGATGAAATATTTAGTGTTGGGTCTTTTGAATTACAACTTGATTATAAACTTGATAATAAAGATGAAATTGAAAATGCCACAAATATGATATTTGGAAAGGATTCTGAAAAAATAGCCACAGTTTTAAACAGTAATATGTTACAGAGCGATACAAGTAGCACTTCAGATCAAACTTCAAATCTGTCATTGGAAAAAACAAATGAAAGTATCTCCAGTGAAAATCATTATTTGAAAACAAAACCACTAGGTTCTAGGGATTTGGCAAAAATGTTCCAAGATAAATCCAAGAAGAACATTGATAACAATAAAGTTCCTTTATCTCAACTTTTTGCAAAAAAGACTATTACACCATTTCGTTCGGCAGTATTGAAATCAGACTCATATATGGAAGCAGCAAATTCGAAAGTTACAACTGATTCAAAAAGTAGAAGGAATTTTTTACCTTTATTTAACGTGGAGAAAATTGAAAATCCTTTAATCATGAATAAGTCAAAAGATGGGCTGATAGATGTGATTGTTGATCCGATTTTAGGGAAGCTATTAAGACCACATCAAAGAGAGGGTGTAAAGTTTATGTATGACTGTATTATGGGATTACAAATTCCAGCTCCGACCTTGAATAGTGCTGATATTGATAACACATCAAAATCGCTGATTTTAGAATATGATTCTGACATTAAAGGTTGTTTACTTGCTGACGAAATGGGACTTGGTAAAACTCTGATGACGATTACATTAATATGGACATTATTGAAACAAACAGCATATCCTACTAACGTTTCAGTCTCGCAATCGGGCATTCCACTACATGGTACTTATAGAAAGTTCATTATAGTGTGCCCTGTTACGCTGATTGGAAATTGGAAACGTGAATTTAAAAAATGGCTGGGACTTAATAGTATCGGGGTGCTTACTTTGTCACCTAAAAATAATTCTGTTAAAGATAAAATGGATGTTCGCAACTTTTTAAAAGTTCAAAGAACTTACCAAGTTCTTATAATAGGTTATGAAAAAATTTTGACTGTATCTGAAGAACTAATTGAAAATAAGGGGAATATAGATATGATTGTATGTGATGAAGGTCATAGGTTAAAAAATGGCTCTTCAAAAATTTTAAATATATTGAAATCTTTAGATGTAGATAGTAAAATTTTACTAACAGGAACACCTATTCAGAATGATCTTAATGAATTCTATACGATTATTGATTTCATTAACAGCGGTATTTTGGGTTCATATAATAATTTTAAAAAAAATTTCATAACGCCTATTACTAGAGCAAGAGATGTGAACAATAGATATGTAGAGAATATAATTGAAATCGGTGCAGAAAAATCAAGAGAAATGATAGATATTACAAAACGTTTTATTTTAAGAAGAACAAACTCGTTACTTACAAAATATTTACCACCTAAAAATGACATAATTATATTTTGTAAGCCAACTAGTGTTCAACTAACGGCATTTTCAGAGATGTTAAACTTAGCGCACCTTGATTTGAATAATTTAACATTTAATTCATCTCTTGGCATCATCACTCTCTTTAAGAAAATTTGTAATACACCAATGTTGATAAACTCAGATTCCTATTATTTATCGAATTTAAAAAATAATTCAACGAACTTAAACTATCATAATAATTTAGATTCTGGAAAACTTAAAGTCTTCATGGAATTGCTAGATTATATTAAGAACAATACCGATGAAAAAGTTGTTATTGTATCTAATTATACTCAAACTTTAGATATACTTGAAAATCTAATGCATTCCAGAAATATGACAACCTGTAGATTAGATGGCTCCACTCCAAATAAGCAAAGAGATTCTATTGTCACCGGTTTTAACAGAAGTCAAAATATATTTGGGTTTTTGCTTAGTGCAAAATCAGGTGGAGTGGGTTTAAATTTGATTGGTGCATCTAGATTGATTTTATTTGATAATGATTGGAATCCAGCTATCGATTTGCAGGCAATGTCAAGAATACATAGAGATGGTCAAAAAAGAAAATGTTATATATATAGATTAATTACTACAGGGTGTATAGATGAAAAAATATTCCAGAGACAATTGATGAAGAATAGTTTAAGTCAGCAGTTTTTGAATGACCAGGATGATATCTCAGGGAACCACAAAAGTGACGATTTATTCAACAAAGAAGATCTGAAAGATTTATTTACGGTGGTGACTGATTCGAAATGTAACACGCATGATTTAATCTGTGATTGTGAAGGTACCAATATTGATGATTATAGTATCATTAAGACTGAGCATTTTGATTCTAATAAGGAAGATGAAACAAATAAATCCATGTCAATGAATGGTTGGACTAGCGCTCTTAATGCTCAAAAGATAATAGAAGAAAGAGAATTGCTAGAGAAAAAGGAAAGGCAGAAAGTTATTAAAAAATGTCTTGCTGGATATAAACATATTGATATGACAAACAATGATTATTGTTTAGATTCAACATTAGATGATGTTTTACCAAATAATCTAACTTCTGTGACTTTTGCTTTCTTCAAAAAAGGTGAATAAAAAATATATAGCATATAGCATTAAATTTAAGCATTGATATAATATTTTAAGTATGATTTAATAATATTATAATATTTACAATTACGAAAAGTTGGTGATTAACAATTTTTAAATCAAAATATAAATATTTACTAATTTTTGTTGTATATAATGATATTGTAAAACTATTGAGAGCCAATTCTGTGGCATTCTTCTAAAAAGAATCTGATTTTTTCAGTATCCATAAATGGATGAGTACCATGACCAAAATTAACTATATAATTCTTTTTTGATGCATTGAAGTTTTCTATCATGTATTGTACTTTCTTAGTTATAATTTCATTGGAACCATAAATAACACCTGGATCTAAGTTACCTTGTAATACAACTCTGCCATTATTAATTTTAACAGCTTCTTTTGGATCCCATGACCAATCTAACGAAACAGCGTTGAAATTAGTATTACATAACTTGTCCAAGGCATACCATGATCCTTTAGCAAAGACCGTCATTGGGACGTTTTCAGTTATACCTAATTCAATTAATCTCTTTGGTACTTTTTCAGCAATCTGTTTTAAATATGGTAATGAGAACTCATCGAAGTCAGCAGCAGATAATTCACCACCCCAACTTTCAAAAACTTGTAAAATTTGTGCACCAGCAGCTACTTGTTGTGCTAAAAATTCAATAGCAACATCAGTAATTTTTTGTAATAATTTATGAGACAATTCAGGGTATAAATTTATCCATTCTTTGGCATATCTGAATAAACGAGAGCCACCACCTTCTGACATGTATACTAATAAAGTCCATGGACCACCACAGAAACCGAACAGTGGAACTTCACCTTCTAATTTTTTTCTAGTTAAAGTAATTGCTTTGAAAGCCCAATCTAATTCCTTTAATACATCCACTTTATAATCTAAAACTTTTTGTAAATCTTCTGGAGTTCTTAATGGTTCTGGAAAATGTGGACCTTTCCCGTCAATCAATTCTACTTTCATACCCATTGCTTGTGGAATAACTAAAATATCGCTAAAAATGATAGCAGCATCAATTAAACCTTTGTAACGTCTAATTGGTTGAATTGTAATTTCAGTAGCAACTTCAGCATCACGACAAGTTTCAAAGAAATCACGTTTACCTTTAACTTCATGATATTCTGGTAAATAACGACCAGCTTGACGCATAATCCAACAAGGTGGGCGTTCAACAACTTCACCTCTTGCTGCTCTTAAAATTAAATCATTTTTCAAGGGGGCAAACTCTGAACGGTCAATTGATTGCATGATAGATTTGTTTGAATTGTATTTTCTTATCTTTTTAGCTCAAGTAAAACAATATATATATATATATATATGTATGTATGTATATGTATATGTATAATGCTATACTATAAATTATGCAAATGTTGATATTTTTATTTACGAATTTAATGTGATAAGGAATTAATGTATATATTTAAATTTTAGTTCAACAAAATTGAATGATATATATGCATATGTTTGTAGATATTTCTCTACTTTTCATCTTTCATTGAATAAAATTACATTTCAAATTCTTTCTTTCAACTATTTTCTTATTCCATTAATTTTTCAAATTTGAAAAAAATTACTAAATAAATCCCGTAGCTCATAAACAAAATAAACTAAATAAACTTCTTTCGGTCATAGAATCTTTAAACGAATAAAGCAACAGTTAATCGATAAAAGAGGCATTGAAGAAAAAGAAAGAGAAATTAAGTCAATTCGTTAATGACATTAAATAATAGAAATGTAAAAGAATGTGAATATTAATTCTATTGGACTAACATTTTATATTGCAATTAAAATTATTATTTGTTTAATATTTAAATTAAATTGATTATATTAATATTAAATTAGATAAAAAAGGTAATGTTTCTATAATCACTTCTACTCGAGGAAATATTAGTACAATCAATCAACTAATTAACATTAGTAATGCTAATAATGATGTTAGGGTTTGCTTAATTATTAATTTTGAGTAATATTTATTTTATCGAATTTTGAATTTAAATTTATTCAATTTCCAACTCAACTTTTGTAATCAATAAAATTTATATATAATTTTATTAATTAATTAATTTTGTCCCATTATAAGAAATTACATTACGATATTAGATATTAGAATTAGAAAAAAATGTAGCTAAAAATTCTGTCTCTAGTAAAGATGTAATAATAATTTGTGCAAATATAATTGAGAAAAAATTTTGTATCAGATTTTTATTAACCTCTTCTTTCTTATATAATTTTATTATTTGGTATTGTTTTTTTTAATTTTTGTTTCATGATTTTGAAGTCACAAAATAATGACGTCGCTACATATCCAAAATTTGTAACTAAATAATAATAAAAAATAAATTTAAATCATAATATTTTATATATGTGGATAAACTACACATTAAAATATAAAACTATTTTTTGTATTCATTTATAAAAAAGTTAATTAATTATATTAAAAAGTCTAACAACTCATTATTCCTAAAGTGAACATACATATATAAGGAACAAAATTAAACTTTTTGTCCAAAAAAATATTATTGCTTTTAAATTTACTATTACAATGGATTATAGCTCTACATTATTTGCTCAGGAAAATAATAAAAACAGTTTTTATATTGATAGTTGGATACATTCAAGTTCGATATTTTTTGAAGATAACGATAATGACGTAAAGCAAGGGCCAGCATCAATTTTTTCATTTAATAATGATGTTATTAGCAGACCAAACACTTCAAAGTCATCTTTTTCCAAGAGTTTACTTGTTTTAAAGGATAAAACCAACATATCTATCAATAGTTCTGATTATAGTTCTGTTAGAAGAAAATCAAGATTTCCAAACAACAATGACAAAGTTTCAAGATTTACATTAGCAAAGGGCTCACAGGTAGTTGGAATTGAAAATACAAATGGTACATCAAATTTAGATGTTAATCGACAAGTATTCTTTGATATTTGTAATCTTAATTTAATTTGTAAACATAGTTTGTTAAAATTAATTTGTAATTCCTCACAAAACAATGAGGAAGTTTTCAACAATATTTCCAATAAGGATTCAAATTCAACTAATAACAGTGAATCAAAAATCAATACTGCCAATTCAAAAACTTTAATATTTTTGCCAAGATGCTCACAACATCATCAAATGAAAAAATGGATGAAGGAAAGATACAATGATCAAGGTTATATTCTTAAAAAAAATTATAAATGCCCACCTTCTGCTTGCGAAGTGTCATCGGTCCCAAATTGTTTTAATAATTATAATTTGAATAGTTACAATATTTTATCATATAGATATTTAAGATATCAATTTGATAATTACCAAAAAAATAAAAGTGTTAAGGAATTATTATGCAGATATTGTCATGGGGTAAATTGGCTGCCTTGTGAAAAATACTTCCAGCATTTATTTTATGCACATGGGATTTTAACAGAGATCAACAGGTATACATATTCAGATGATTGTCCAAATATTTTATCAATTGAACAATTAAGAACAAGAGATTTTCTCACTTGCTTTAAACAAAATCTCAAAATAAAAGAATTTTCAAGAAATATATTTGCAATTGTTGAGACAAAAATTATTCCTGAGCCTCTGAAATTTTATTCAAGTACTATTAATGGTGGCTTTAAAAGAATGCATGCATTATGTCCTCATTGTTATTGCTGGATTCGTTTGGGTTGGTGTGAATATGACAAAATAATAAACGAGGAAGAAGTATATCTTAATAACGTCAATACTATCAGAAATCTTAATAATTCTTTCTACGACATTTTTGATGACAATTCTAATTTATCTTACATTCAAAATAGAGAAAGAAGTAAAATAGAAGGATTATATGAAAATTACTTCAAACATTATATTGAGTGTAATTATGGGAGATTTCAGAACAGATGTTTATACATAGATATAAAAATATTTCAATCTAATTAAGTTAGAATTCATCTTTTAAATCATATATTTTCAAAAGTTATTTTGAATGAGCACACTACTAAAAATAAGTATTTTTTTAATTAGTCTCATAAAATATTACTATTAGAGGATGTATATATTTTAATTTAATCTAGTTTAATTATAATGTAATAGTGTATATAACTAGAAATTTATTTAATGCTATTATGTATGGTAGAACAGAATTTGTGAATGCTAATTGAGATTTTAGCTATTTAAAATTGAAAATGTAATTGAGAAATTAAGCTATCAATTGATTCAAAATTCATTTCATTTTGAGCAAAGGATTGATGTCTTTCTGATTTGATATGATTATCCAATCTTTCATACTTTACACGGCAGTTCTCACAATAACCAGAACTTTTCATGATAGTTAGTTCTTTTACAGGTTTTTGTTGTTGATGGATTTTCAATGTCGCTTTCTTTGCTGATGCTTTTTCTTCTGAATATTGTTTATCATTATCGTAGTTGTCTTTATAATTTTCGTTGCTATTATTATTTTCTTGATCTTCAGTAGCATGATTTTCTAAAATGGTATCTTGTTGTTTTGATATTTTTTTATTTTGAATGACCTGTGAATTTGTTCTATTAGATACACCTAGTTTTCTATCAACAACAAATCTACTTAATGACTTTAAGTTTTTACTCATGACGCTTGCCTTTGTTGGACCTAGACCGTTACCAAAAGATGTAGCAACATCATTAGATTGATGGACACCACTGGCCTTTATCTCTTGAGGAAATCTATCTGTGACCTTGGAATTGCATAAGTCATTTGGAAATTCTTCTGTCTCCTGTCTAGCTAAAGAACCTAATAATTTTTGATGAGTGATTGAAAGATTACTAAAACTTTTTCTAGCAACCTTTTGTAGTGGTTCTTTCCAATTGTTATTGTTATCAGTTATTTGATTGGTAATTTCATTTTTACTAGACTCATTGCTATTTTCAGATATTTCTTTAGCAGTAATTTCTTCTTTATTTTTATTTATTATATCAGTTTGAGCAGCAGTTTCATGACTATTAGCCGATTCATTTTTTAATAATTGGGGAGTTGTGTCCGTCGTTTGATTGGATTCAATAAAATTTAAACCATTTTCACTTTTTTGTAATTTATCTGATTTTGATTGTGAAATTGTCAAGAGTTGTTGCCATTTGTAATAGGATTGCTTAGAATCTAGGCATATATGAGGAATAACAACAAATTGCGTTTTATCGGCGTTAGGCTCGGCATGATATTGATAAAGTTGTCTTAGTCTTAATGCATATGATTTATTTGATTTATCGCGAGTGTATCTTTTTAAAACACGTTTATATGAGAGTTCGTCACAAGATCCATCTCCAATGAATGGACACCTTCCAAAAGTACCGAATTTTAAAGTTGGATATGGCAAATTATTAGTGTCTGATAATTCTTGTAATTTCCATTCTAACGTTAAAATTGGAGCCCAAGTTTGCCATAAATCGTACATATAAACAAAAGAATGTTTAAAATAATGGATATCGTCTCTTCTGGTTCTTGGATCTCTATCTGAAGGACCGTATAATTTTTCATTTTGCAATAAGTTAGATAAAGATGTTGTTGTATGCAATAAGCTATTTTTATTTTTTTCAAGCTGATCTAAATCTACATCCAAATTTTTCAAAAATCTTGTTGATTTTTCATGATTCCAAACTTTCATATAATTTTTTTTAGCTCTAGACAAGACGTCATTTTCTGGTAAAATATGTAACTTGTCTGTTGATCTTGTTGTTATAACGATTGTAACGCTTGCATCGAAAAATTGTGAGATTTGTGCACCTAAAAATAAAAAACCTTTTTTGAGTAGATCTTTCTTTTTCTCTAGTTTTATTTTCATATATTTATTTGTGTCAGATTCATCGGTGGTATCAAAATATATTCTTGATTCTCTTTTCATTATCTTTTTCCAATTATTTTGCCATTCCATCAATTCATTTACTGATACTTTATTTTGTTTACTATTACTGCCACCGTTATTTTCATTATCATTATTATTTAATTTATGCACTTTGTTATTTTTTTCATTTTGATCATTAAATTTATTAACTTTCACCAATATGCCGTTATTTTGAACAACTGCACCTTCAATTGATCTATTTCTTTCAATCTTAGGTTTTTTTCTTAATTCCTGAACAGTTGATTGTTCTAATTTCTCTAATGATCTTTTCTGCAAAATTGGTTTCGAAATATCTACTGTGTTATTTAAATCCATATTTTTATTTTTTGTGTTAAATAATGATTTTGCATTTGAATTTGCGTTCAAATTAGCATTAGTATTCACATTTGCATCTGTAGCTTTTAATGGAGATCTACTTAATACTTTTGTTGGAGAAATCATTATTTTTTTTATTGTATGTTTGTGTGATTTCAAATATCCGAAAATCGAAACTGTTCAAAACCAATAAACTTTTATAAGAAATCGTTAAAATAATAAATAAGTAAAAATGTTGGTACTCCTTCTTTCTTGATCTATTAGAAATAAAATAATTTCTTTAATTTAAATAATAATTTGGTTTAATAGTTCCTTTGTGTATCAATTCGAGTTTATTCCAGATCTAGTATTTTTATTTGACAAAAGAAATAGGTATAAAAACAAAATTAAAATAAGTGAAACTCAAATATTCTTGTTGTGTTGTTTGCTTTCTAATAAATAGTAATTATATTAAATATGTATAACAAACAATAATTTTAATATTATAAATTATTTACTTTTTATTGAGTACCATACAAATCTTCAATATAATTTTGTAAAATGATATTATTTCGTGTATTATTTTTCTTTAAAAAAATTTATGGAATCTTTTGTTTCCTAATTTGAGATATCTATAAAAATTTACATACTTAACAAATTCGCGAAGTTGTAGGGTAAAAAAAGTTATTTAATTTAAAGGTCATATTTATATAAAAGACTACGATAAAATATAATAATACTAATAAAATATATATTTGTTTAATAACAATTTTATAACACACTGTATCTCTTAATCGACAATTGTCTCAATTGAAGTATAGACACTATACATATTCATTTGCAATTACTTAGTCAATAAATTGTTAAGTTAAAAAAAGTTAAAAACCCATATATGTATTATAATTGCTTACAATTACTTATTTCATTCTAATTTATATTGATATAAACTTTTAAATGAAAGTAGAGTAAATTTCATTTTTTTAACAAGTAGACCGTATGGGTATTCTCTACTACCTACAAAAAATAATAACAAATCACTCTTAGGAATGTGAGCGACACATGCACGCAATTGTTCTAATTCATAAATATATATTCTTGTATTCAAAACTTCATTTGTCTCCAAATGGATTTCAATATCTTTATATATCTCTTTTGGTATTTCATAATTATAACAACTTGTCGTAGTTTGCTTGGATTGTGTATTTTCATCTTCAAACCATTTATCTTTTATTAATAAACTCATTACTTTTAAATTATTAACTGGATGCATGTCTACTGTCACTACATCATCTTTATTATCCTGTGACATAGCATATGATAGCACTGAACCAGTATTGGCTGATAATAATGATGCCGATTGTAATCTTTCTGATTTGTATGGAACAGTTGGTATCGCTATTGGTTCTAAAGACTTTTCAAGTAACTCTTGTATTTTTTTGGAATCTAGCATTGTATTGATTATTATTTATTCTTAATTAATTGATGGTATTATGATATTTTGTCGTTCGTTTATTAATAAATGTATTCTATTCTTTATACAACTAAAAGTTATTTCAATTAATAATATATTTTGATATCATGTTAATATTATTCTGAAATTTAAAATTTCGATTGCTGTTATAATTTAATTATTTTTGACACAGAAACAGAGGAAGGAGAAAATAATTTTAAAAAGTAAATATAAAAAACTGAAGTCATCTCAGGGAGAGAAGAACAAATGAGAACTTATAAGATAAAAGAAGTAAAATCTGAATTTTGTTAAAAATATATATTAATTACATATCTATCAAAAATTAATATATAATGATGACTTTTAATTAGAAATACAAATTCTTTTTTGTTTCTACAGGTGGTTTCCTTCGATACTTTTGTTATAAAAATCGAATAAGGGAAGGAGCAGTGTAGCATAAAGTTAAAAATTAAACATATCAATTTCAAAATTTTAAAAAGTATTTATTATGATTAGTATCTCAACAACAATTATAATAATAGTTATATAATTTTTTTACCTAAAAACAAAAGCAACAATATAATATTAATTAAATAAGATAATAATATAGGAGTGAATGTTGAATTTTTATTATTACTGTATGATTTTTTGTTCTTCAACTAAATCAGCATGAGTATTTTTTGGTTGTTTTCTATCCATAACGCTCTCATTATCAACACTATCATCTTCATCGTCATTATCATTATAATAACCGATATCTTCATCTTCATCGTCTTCAAAGTTACCTTTATAGTTGTAGATATCGTCATTTTCTTTACCATAAATCAAAGCTTCTTGATTTAATTTTTTATTACCACTTGTATTATAAATATCATCATTTACATCATTACCATAAATATCATCATCACCTCCCATGTTATTTTCAATATCCATATTATCATCTTCATCTAAATCACTATCGTACCAAAAATTATCAGCTAAGTTATGTGTAGTTGCTGAAATATTAGCTTGGATTGAGTTTGAGTTTGAGTTTGAGTTTGAGTTTGAATTATTAATGCTATTTATGCTACCGTTTATGCCGTTATTATTAAGATTGTGATTATTATGATTACGATTATTATTATCATCATCATTATTATTGTTATTATTACTATTATTATTTTGCTCATTTGTTGAATTTATGCTATCATGACTAGTAACTGCACTATTACTATCATTATTTAAATTTAATTGTTGTTGATTTTGAATGGTATTTAAGTTAGAGTCATCATTATTGATGGTATTGTTATTGATGTTATTGTTATTGCTGGTATTATTGCTGGTATTATTACTATCATTATTGTTAATACTTTTATTATTTTTATTATTCAACGAAATATAAGCACTATCTCCACTCATTGGCATAATAAAACCTTTTGGTATATCTTGTTTTGATCTTTCAACTTCCATCTTAATTCTTTGTTTATATTGATCTGGATTTTTTCTATAATCAACAGCAGCGTCAACATTCGCAGGAGAGGAAATATTTGGATCTTCTAACAAAGATACAATAGAAATCAAAACACTTTCAACAGACTGGACAGGAGACCAAGTTTCAGCGTCTAATTCATCAGTCATAGGATCACCAGATTGATGTAAAATAGAAATACATAATCTACCATCTCTATAAACATTTGGATGATAAATGGCAGGAGTGAATCTAAATTGTGGTGGAGAAAATGGGAAATCATCAGGAAATCTCATTTGAGCCTTAAAATAACCACCATGGTAAATAGAATCTTCATTCAATACCATAACACCAATATTCCAAACAAAAATATTTGAATCATCTTCTAAATTAATATGAAAAGAAGGGATAGCCTTTTTAGGATCTGTTAATTCTCTATATTGTCGTAATAACAAACTGGCTGCTGTACTTTTACGGTTACTCATTTTTTATTTTCTAGTCTTTAATATTTCTGTTAGATGTAAAATTTTTAATAGTAATAGCAATAGTAATATTAACTTTGTATATTAATATTAATATTATTATTCCTTTATTCTGTTTTATTTACTTTTTATTGTTAAGATGTAAAAATGGAGAAAGAGAACAACAACAAAGATAACATATATATAAATGGAATAATATAATTATAGTAGTAAATAATATTAAATAATTATAACTAAAATAATAAAAAGTAAAAAACAAAATTATTATTAATAAATAAGTGTGTTACAAAAAAAAATTATTATTAGCCAAAATTTAACTATTGAAACAATATAAATTTTTTACGATTCCCGAATAAAACATAATAAATCGTAAAAAATACAGAAGATTAAAAATACCATAATTAATAATCATATAGCGGCAATAAAAACAACTTCGTCCACTGTGTATCATTACGTTACATATGTAAAAAAAGAAAAAAAAAGAGAGCGAGAGAGAAGGAAACAGAGGAAGCAGAGAGATTAGGGTAATAGCATGAGAAAGTTAAGTGTATTATGTGTGGATCTTTTAGTTTAGAAGGCTATTTGCTATACCATAGACAACTAATAGCAGTATTAGTTGTATACGTGGAAGGTCAGTACTTTGTACTGCAATGTATATTTCTCTTATAAGGTCAATTTGAATCATTTGTTGTAGCATTTACTGCCTATAGACACTATCATTCACTGCTCAGCGCCATGCTACATAACGAAGATGTGTGTGATACACAACACACCAGCCGGGTAACGAATATTTTTTGATTATCCCATTTTTATTTTCTTTTTTCTCGGCGGTTAACAACAAATGATTGTGCACAGCAGGGTAACGCTAACAAGGTAACTTATTCTAACAAATTCACAAAAGGTGTAACATTCATACAAATTTCTAAAGTGATTCAACTCTCCGCCACCTCTTCAACATAGTTTCATATCCAGCCATTGCTTTCCCGATTCGTTCCACCATTTTATTGCAAACGTGATATATTACGATAAAATATAGTGTTTTGTGTTGCATCGTGACTTAAAAATACAGATTTACAAAATCATCAAAATTTTATAACATTGCAATGTCCATTTCCCATTTGGGTAACATTTTTGCTAATTTTTGTATGATAAACAAAAACAAAATACAAATATACAAAATATTAACTGAAACGGACGTAACAAACACTGTCTGATTTTGTATTTGAAAACTCAGCAAGAAATTTTTCATGAAAATAGATATTTTTCATCTATCCATTCTCCTGCAATTTGTCTGAGCTATTAAAGTTATGCATTTTTTTTTTGAATTCAATTTCCATTTTAGGTTAATTATGTCAGCCCAATAACCTATTTTGGCACAGCAATATCTATTTTTATATATGCGTGTGAGTGTTTTTGGCATATCTCGAAGAGATGTTACGAGGATATACATGCAACAATAAAAATTTTTTCTTTTTTCACTGAATTGGCTAACTGTAAATATGAAATCTCACAGAAATTGCAGCGATATATTCTATTGGATATTTGAAATCAAATACATCACTGAAAAAATACATGGCTTGTTATTGCATAAATATTACACTTCTCCTTGGTTTTCACTGCGATCAAGTTAAATATTTACATTCTTTCACAACTATTACTTATTGTATACCATTAAAAACAAATAAATTTAAATTAGATAGCTGGTTTTTGATATCATTTTTTTTTTTACATGGTGATTTGAATTTGATTTGAAAAAAAATTGACATATATAAACTCAAGTAATTTTATATAAAAATTACTCTAATATGTTAATCATTGGGTTTTGTCTCAAGTCCTTTTTCGATTAGATTACTTTTATATTACATAAAACCAAACAAAAAACAATTAAATATACAAACTATATTCAAGTCAATTAATAATGAAATTCTCAAACGTTTTGGTTTCTGCTGCTTTAACAAGCACTGCCTTAGCCGCATCTACTACTTCCACTAAAGCTACTGCCTCATCCAAAGCTTCCTCTACTGCTTCTATCCCAGCTTCCTGTACCATTAGTTCTTCAAAAGCTACCGCTACTGCTCAATCAGACTTGGATGCTTTCTCCAACTGTGAAACTTTAGTTGGTGATTTAACTATTACCGGTGATTTAGGTAATGCTGCTTTAGCTAATGTTAAAAAAATTGATGGTTCTTTATCCATTTTCAACGCTACTTCTTTAGCTACTTTTGCTGCCGATGCTTTAGAAGAAGTTACTGACAGTCTAATTTTACAACAATTAACAATTTTATACTCAGTCTCCTTCGGTTCTTTAGCTTCCGTTGGTTCTATTCAATTAATCACATTACCAGCTTTGGAAACTTTTACTTCAACTTTAGCTAGTGCAAGTGAAATTGTTATTTCCGATACTACTTTGGAATCCATTGAAGGTTTCTCCAACTTGCAAACTGTAAGCACTTTCAACATTAACAACAACAAATACTTAACTGAGATAGATTCCTCTTTAAAGAATGTTACTAACTCTTTAATTTTATCCTCAAACAACAAAGGTACTGAAGCTTCCTTCGACAGCTTAGTTTGGGCCAATAACATTACCATCAGTGACGTTGCTAGTTTATCCTTCGACAGTTTAAGCAGTGTTAATTCTTCTTTCTCTGTTTTAAACAACACTATCGACTCTTTGGATTTATCTAAATTAACCACTGTCGGCGGTTCTTTATCATTTGAAGAAAACAACGGTTTAACTTCTTTAGATTGTTTGAACTTAACTACTGTTGGTGGTGCTTTGGTCATTGCTAACAACACCAATTTAACTGACATTGACGGTTTTGCTTCTGTTTCTACCATTGGTGGTTCTTTAGAAGTTTTAGGTTCTTTCTCTAAATTAGACTTAAGCTCCCTAAAGTCTGTTAAAGGTGGTGCTGACGTTGAAACTACTGCCTCAAACTTCAGTTGTTCTGCTATAAATAAATTACATTCTAACGGTGCCATCGCTGGTGATGACTACACATGTTCTGTCCCAATTTCTAGCTCCAGCTCCAGTTCCAGCTCAAGTGCCAGCTCTTCTCATGCTTCATCTTCCATGAAGACTTCTACCACTTCTAGTGGCTCTTCTTCAAGCTCTAGATCTTCCTCTAAAGGTGCTGCTATCGGTTCTTTCGAAAATGCTTCTTTCATGAACATCTTCTATACCTTTGCTGCTGTTTTATTATCTTTAGCTTAGATTAAAAGATAATGAAAATAAAGGAAAATCCATAGCGATTAAAATGGACACAATTGCATAATAAATAATCACAGCACTGTACTATAGTATTAGTAATTAAATATATTTATAACTTAAAAAATTTCTGCATTAAATTAAGATTACCATTTTTCCTTGTTACGTAAAATAGATATTAAGTTATCAAGACAGTTATTTATATATATATATATTTGAATTATAATACCACTCAGTACAACTGAGCGTATGAAATCCAAAAATTAATATAAAGATTTTTTTTATGAAGGCATATATTTAAATTAAAATTACAAATTCTATCTATTTACCAGTTATCTTATTTTTTGGCGGCAGCTTCTCTCTTCAATCTCATCTTTTCTTGGAAAGTTAGAGGTTTGTTACCTTGAGCAGCACCAGCAGCTGGACTAGCACTAGCTGAATCACCCTTAGCCTTTCTTTCAGCAGCTTCTTCCATTTCTCTTTGTCTTTGAGCAATGGCATCTAATTTAGCTTGACGGTCATCAGTACCACCTCTACCAAATAAGTTTCTTGCAGCTTCGGAGGCATTAGATTTAGCCTTTTGTTCAGCAGCTTCCTCTAATTCTCTTTGCTTACGAGCGATTTCATCTTGCTTGGCAGCTTGGTCTCTTCTCTTGGCATCATCAATTTCAGCTTGACGCTTAGCAACTAATTCATCATAACGTTGTTGACGAACTTCCGCAATTCTAGCTTCTTTAGCAGCCTTTAATTTAGCCATTTGTTCAGCAATAGTTTGATCATTATCCTTGTTGTAAGCATCTTCTAAACGACCCTTTAGAATCTTGAAGTCTTCAAAAACAACAGATAAACGATCGTGATCTTCCATCTTAGCAGCGTGTTCAACCTTAGCAGCTTCAACAATCTTGGATTTGATTTCTTCAAATTTAGCCATATCAGTAGCTTTCAAAGCGTCTGATTCCTTAGCTAATAAAGGTAATTCGGAAACTCTATAAGCTCTTTCAGTATGATCTAATTTTTGTAAAGCAGTGTCAATACGCTGTTCCAAGTCAGTCTTATTTTTAGCAACTTTTTGGAAAACTAATCTCTTGATACCAGCTAAATCTAAACCTTCAGTTTCTTCCTCTGTTAATTCAACTTGACGTTTTTCATTAATTGTATTGATGAAGTTTTTGATGTGGACTTTTTGTAATTCTTGTAACTCACGCTTCTTCTTTTCAATTGCACGACGTTGAGTTTCTTCTTCTAACTTAGCCTCTAACATAGATCTTTCTTCTAACATTCTCTTTTGTCTTAATTCAGCATCTTCTTCTGCTCTTTCAGCAGCAGAAGCCAAATATCTTTGCTTTTGTTCTTGAGCTCTCTTGATTCTTTCTTCATTGGCTTTCTTGATGTTTTCAATAGCAGTTTTGGTTTCAGCAATCAAATTTTCACGAGCAATTTTAACTTTTTCAATATAAGAAGCTTCTTTGAAGTTGTCTAAACCTTCTAAAACAACAGATAATTCGTTCAACTTTTTACGGATGTAGTGAGTACGAGTCAAAACTGGTTCTGGTTCCGGTTCTTTAGCTTCTTCAACCTCTTCTTCAACTTCTTCTTCAGCTTCTTCAGGAATTTCAGCTTCTTCTTCTTCTTCTTCAGCTTCTTCTTCTTCTTCCTCTTCTTCTTCAACAGCTGGTTCGCTCTTAGAGATGATTTCAAATGGATCTGAAGCAAAGTTAATAGTGTTGGTTTTGTGATCAATCTTAATAGAGACATAATCTTCGACAGCAGCTTGTAATAATGATTTTTCAACACCCCAGTAGTCATCGTTTAATGGAGATGGTAGAGTAGCTTCTTCATATAATTTATCAATGCTTATAGAAGTTTCTCTTTCGGAAACACTAACAATGATTTTTCTAGTGATAACATTCTTTAATGGTTGAATGTAGTTCTTAAAGTATTCTTTAGCTTCTAATTTTGGTAATAAACCAGATAAATCTTGCTTGATGGTAGCAGGGTTATAGTTTACTTCTAAAATATCGTACAACTTTTTAATATCTTCATCAGCATTAACGAAAATACTTTCTTCGGTGGCGATGTCAATAATTTCTTTTCTTGTTGGCTTAGATTCTAAACCTAATAAACGGCATAAACGTAATTGAGGATCGTAACCGATAGTAGGTAAAGTATCTAAAGAAGTAGATATAGCAGATAATAAGATGATAGAAGAATACTTCTTAAAATCATCGGCACTAGCATTTGGATTTTTAGAGTATAAAGAGTAGAACTTACTCCAAGCGACAGTGTGTAAGTTTTGAACACCAGACATTAAAAAGACACCAGCCATATTTTCATAATAATTAGCTAAAGTGGAAGCCTTTGGAGTTTGTTTAGAAATTTTCATTAAGTGGAAAACATCTTCAATGGATCTGTAAGCTTCATGCCACAATTCTAATTTGACGGAAACATTGACTTGTTGGAATCTTTGATCTAAGTAACGTTGTAAAGTATCGTTATCACTCAAATCGACAATGTTAGTACCGTTTTTATTTTGTTGATAATTAGCAGCATCTAAATGTTGACGTAACATTTCAGCCAATCTTTTAAATTCATTCTTTCTGTTGTATTTTAAACAAAATTGCATAGTTCTGTTAACAACACCAGAATAAGTAATTTCTAACTGAGAATTGTTTCTAACTAAATCTAAAATAGCTCTGTATGCTTCCCAAGTAAATCTTAACCAAGTGGCAATTTCTTCATCATTGAAACCGGCTACATTATTAGAGTCCTTTAAATAAACACTGTTCAATAAGTTTTCTGGAGTGACACCAACTTCAAGATCCTCATCATCTTTTGAAACTGAAGAATCATTTTTGGAAGCTAATTTTTCATGTTCTTCGACGATTTTAGCTTCAATCATGGTAATAAATTTTCTTGAAATGGAACCAATGATAATCAAACCATCGTTATTACCTTGAATTAATTTTTTAAATTGATGTAAAGCATCTTTAATCATTTTACCCTTCTTTAATTCAATACCTAATTCTAAGAACTTGATGACGATTGGTTCAACAAGAGCAGGATCAGCGAATCTGATTCTTCTAGCAGTAATAAACTCAAATAAAGATTGAATAGCAGCTTGGCTTTCACCAACTGAAATCAATTCATCAGCTCTTTTAATAGCATTTTCTGGACGTAAAACTGGTGGAGCCATCGTTAGAAAATGTGTTTACTTGTATATTTTATTTATATAGTAAGAAAAGAAAAAGCAAAGGAATTTTGAAGTGACTTAATATAAAATATAAGCATTATTTTTATATACTAATTAAAAAACTACAATTACTATCACACAAACATTTATTCAAAATTTGGTTAAAACATTAGAATGAAAATAATATTTTACGTGAATAAAGAAATTAGTTATGAAAGAGTAGGTTAATGAGATGTGTGATGGAAGTGAAAAAAAATAAAGTTGAAAAGTAGCGAAAATTTTTTTACTTTATTTTTATTACCCGTATACAATCGTGAAAGAAGATTTTTATTTAACCCAATGGTTTCTGGATAAACCCTAAACCCTATTAAACCACATAACCCTAACAATTACGAGGAAGAGGAGGGGAAGGCAAATAAGAGAATCAATTTTTTTATTGTGATTCAAATAGGCAAAAAAATATAAATAACTGAATCACGAAGTTATTTTTTATTTTATTAACTAGAGCTAAATTTCTTCACAAAGAGATATCATAAGCGGGGGGAAGATTTTATTCAGTTAGGTGGAACAAAACAAAATAGTGATCATCATCATTGTTATATCAATATAACAATGATAATGTTTCCCACAATTATTGTAATTGAAGACTAGCTTATATGATGCGTCTATAATAAGATGAAATATATAATATCTAAATAAAATAAATAACATGAACACCAATTACAACAATCAAATTACTCCCCCAAAGGAAAGTATGTCTTAGAGTCAATTATTACTATGTCAATATTACCTGTTCTTCAAATCACTAGAAATCAAATCACATCAAATTGTGAATGTTAGATACGGTATTTAATATTTAAAAGTTTGAATTAATTCAGATATCGGATATAAGAAAATTTTATATATATAATTGTTTACAGTATATTTTAGTAAAGCATAGGAATTAATATTGTATGTATTTCTTCTCCACATCGTTACAAATAAATATTTGGATAAAGGAACGTAATTAATTTCTTTTTTATTATTGCTAATTTCTTTCACATACCGATATTTTAAGATAAAACAATTAATAGTTAACTATTAATTATTAAATTTCTTATTCGTTGGTTTTCCTTTTTTCTCATGAGAATTGAAAGATTATAAGGGGAAAATGATTGACACATTTTTTTTTCAGTTTTTCAAAAACTTTTAAAACCGTGCGTACGCAGATTTGTTACACATGAAGATGTATTATTGAAATTTCCAACAGACTAATTTATTGTTGCTACTAATATTATCCTGAACCCTTAATTTCTGATATATTCGAAAATAGTAGTAATTATAATATTATGCTCTATAGTTACGATTCATAAAAGTAAGGAAAGCTATTACTGTAATTAGCTATTAATTTATTCTCGTGTTGAAACTTTTTTTAGAAAGAACAAAACGTATATAATATATAAGCAAAAGCATATATATACGCCCACATATACCCACACGTACACACACACACATATATATAAATGAATTTATATTTATTTTGTATAGAATTATTTTACAGATTATTACATTAATTTATGATCATAAGGATTGAAACTATCAATTAATTAACTACCAACCGTCACAACATAATAATAACAAACTACAAAAAAAGATAAAACAATGATTTATCTAATACATTTACTATTTATATTTAGCATAACAAGAGCTTTGATTACAACTGATGATCAAAAATTTTCAATTAGTTACCTATCATATGACTTATTCAATGACACTATTCTAACAAATGAAAATCTGGTTAACAACGGTGATATTTTTGTATTTAACTCAAATTTATGCTATATACCCAAAATTGATAATTCTAAATTAAATGATATTACAAATTCAAATGTTACTATTAATTTTAGAAATTATTTAAAAGATAATTTGAGAGAAAGCATTAAAATTATTAAGAAATTTACTGAACAACAACAATATAATAAACTAAATTGTTTAAATTACAATACTGGATTTTGGTCTTATGAATTTTGCAATGGTAAAATTATAACTCAAATTCATCAAAGTATGGATCAAAATACTGATCATTCAATGATCAATAAATTAGGAGAATTAGAAAATAATGTTGATCAGGTAGATGAAAGAAATTTTAAATTATCTTATAATTATGATTCAAAGAAAAATGGATACTATATTAAAGAATTTTTGAGTAATGGTGATATTTGTGATTTAAATGGTTTACCAAGAAATATAGAAATTCAATATTCTTGTGGGTTTTCAAATTCGCAAGAAAATGGTAAAGCTAACATTCAATTTTTAAGTGAACCAAAAAATTGTAATTACCAAATTGGTATCGCCATCCCTGAACTTTGTAAATTAGAAATCTTTAAACCAAATAATTTAGATCCATTTGAGTTTAATGATTACTATTCAACTGAAAATGGTTCTAATAATATGCAATTAAAAACTATGGAGAATTCAGTGGTTTGTGTTCAACCTGAAATTAAAAATAATGAAGAAAGTTTTTCAAAAAATGTTAAAAAAAACAACACTATCACATCTTCATCTTCTGCTTCTTCTTCTACCATAACTTCTGATAACAATGCTGGTAAAAAAAATAATGCCAAATCTACAAGCGTTTTAAATTTATTTAACAAGTACCTTCCAACATTTATCGGTTCCGGTACTTATTTTTTGAAACATAAGACATCTGATTCTAATATAGAAGCTAGAAACCTTGACAAATTATTATACTCTGGCGACATTTCAAAATTAGATGCTAATTTGGATACTATGCTAAATTCTTTAATTAAGCTAGATTCTTTTTTTGAATCTGAATTATTTGATTATGAAAATCGCGATTCTTTTAAATGGGTAGGTGATATTGTGAATTTGCAAAATGAAATTTTAGATACTGTATTAATATCTGTTACATATAACAATATTCAAAATATTACTGATAAACATATAATGCGTTCTTACACAGAAAGTTCTGCTAATTATATTTCAAATTTTATCGAATTTACTAAATTTGAAAATCAATTATTAAACAATGAGTCATCATCTGGTAGAATTGCTACCAGTGAAGAAGTTAGAAAGAATATCGAAGTTTTGGAAATGATTAATTATAATGCTTTAATAATTAATAAACTTCAAAATCTTTTACCTCAATCCAAAGAAAATGAAAAAATAAATTACGATTGGAATAATTTAAATAACAACTTAAACAACGCTGTCATTCAAAATTTAGAGGAATCTATTGCGGACCAAATTCAATATTTCAACCTTGAAGAATTTGAAAATTTGTTAAATGAGCTCTACTGGAATAGAGACAAGCAATTAAAGCAAAATGAAGAATCCAAATGATCATCAAAATAATCTTATCTGCATTCTTAGGTTACATAACTGATTAGACTCATTCACTTTTATAAGCATATAATTAAAAGAATTAATAAATTATATTAACTTTTTGAAACATTCTTACTATTTTATTTAATTAAGGAATATTGGACTTCGCAAATGTTTAATTTATTTAAAGAGTACCTGGTATTATTAAAAATATCATCTTAGGTTTCCTTTGTATTACTAGAAAGATAGTTTCTGTCATTTCAAAAAAAAATTTATATTGATATTCTATTTTCTTTTTAATTGTATATTATATCTCCATTTGTTTAACTATTTAGGTATTCAAAAATTAATTTGAAGTTTAACAAATAAACTAAGAAAAACCATCGAAAATTCAAGTATTTTTTACTAAAATACTTTTCATCCAATAATATTGTTGAATTTTTTAATAAGACATGTTCATTTCAATTATAAATTGTAGCATTATTATAAAAATAATAATTGAATACTTGAGAAATGCTTCACAAATTTTCCAGATTTGGATATTTTATTTTTTTTGGTTGAAAAACACACGGCGTAGCAAGCATGACGGAAATGAGGCAAGATCTGGAAGCGATGTTCCGTATGGTATACTTTTTATCAAAGCTAATTTAAATTTTCTTCACAATATTCCTTTCTTAAAAAGTAAAATATTAACTGGGCTTGTAGTGGATATTGTTAATGAATTTAGTACACTACTAAATAATATTTTTTCTGCACATAAACTCGTAGTGGTCAATTTATTATTAATATATGATTTTTTTTTAAATAATTAAAAATTAAAAACTTTAAACAAAATAAGAAAGGTTTTATGAACTGTAGATTTTCGTGGCTGTTAAAAAGAGCAGGTAAAAAAAATACAAAGGAGAGGGGAAATAAATAAAAATTACAAACTTACTGTTATTAGTTACTACACAAAATATATTCTTTTTGCATAGTATTACAATACAAGTTTGTAAAATATTATCAGCACTGAAATATTTGAAGTAGAACATATGTGAAACACTAGTAGAATTTAAATAGACAATAAGTAATTATTTTATAGGAATCCAGACCTAACTTGAAAATAATTGATTTCTTAATGTTACTAAAGACTAGTAGTTTTATAATTATGTTTTAAATATATGATTGCTATAAACAAAAATATCATATGAAAAGATAATTTTTTTTAAATAAGTCTAAAAATATGGATAATTATTTGATGTAATAAGTTTTATATCAAGAAAGGATATTTTACATTCTGACAAGCTATCGTCGACAAAAAGCAGTTCTTCACCAATTAAAATTATAAATTAGAATATTCAACTTGACACGATTATTTTTCAATATAAAATAAATAAAATAATACAAATACATGACATTTTAAAAGCTACGAACAACTTTGAAAAGGTGAATAACTATATCCGATTAATTTTTGCTACAAACATATTTAACTTTCTCTATTTAGTTATCTCAAAAAAAAAGCGCGTGCATCTCTCAAATGGCAAATCTATATAAAAATTAAGGTAGAAACTACTCTTGAACAATTTTAGTTAAATGGATTATATGGACGAATTAGCTTATTTTAGAATTATAAAATTTTTATTAGAGGAATCAGAAATTCAAGCAAATAACTAACATTAATGGATACTGCGATCAAGCATTCATTATTATTAATATAACTTCAAATTGTACGTAACAAACTTAGCAAGCTTGTCTAGCAATAAACATTCATGATTTCTAACTAATTAAACTATCGTAGCATTAATTTTTTTTACATATGAATGTTCAATTAAGTAGAAATTCTAAGTAACTAATAAATTTACATATTGCAAACACTTGTTTTCTTTGAGAAAAAGGTAGAAAAAGATGTTGATTTAAAATTTCCTAACAAAAATATAGTATGGAAACATTCAGAAATTAAAATAATTTTTTTAAAATCAATAAAAAGGAAAAATATATCTGAGCATAAAATATATATATATATTTACATAAGATTTAAATTTTCACAGTTAGGTCAGATCTAGAAAGAAGTAAAAACAATAAGAAAAAACAACACAGTAAGTTGCGTAGAATTTAGAATGAACTAGGTAATTATTATATATTTTTTTTGGGAAATTAAATACTAATTTAGTACGACAATGTACTCGGTATTTTGAAATATTTTATTGATTTTGAAGAATTGAAAATAACTAAAAATAATAAAAATAATAAAAATAGTAATTAAGTTGTTTGAATCAATAAATTCTTGATGTTAAATTTTATTCAGTAGAAAAAGTTTATCTTACAAAATCACTGAATCATAACAATTATTTTTGGAAACTATTAGAATTTTAAATATGTTATGGTGTACATAGGCATCTAACAATTAGCTTCAATACAGAGGAAAAAGAAACTAAAAAAATTACCAATATTTGAATTGATTCAAACAGAGAGTCTTAGCTTAACTTATACTTGAAATTAAATTCTAAGCAAAAAATGTAGAAAACATTAAGAAAAATCCGTATATATTCAACATCGGTCCACAACATTTCAAAAATTTCTTATCATGTATTTAACACAAAAACAATGCAGTAGTTTGGGTTGCTATAATTTTTTTCTGGAAAAGTAGAATTCAAAAATACGAGAAAAACGCACATACCAAAATTTGGCCTATACGGTCTTAGAGAAGAAATTCTTTTAATTTTTTAACTATTTAAGGTACAGGCTAATTTATTACGTCACCACTTCATTCAAATAATTCTTTGTCCCAAAAATTTGTTATTGCGAGACAATTCTGTTTATTGTTTGTGATATGGTTAAAAAAAGACTTACTGCGAATTAATGGAATTGAAATAATTTCAAAAGCAATAAAAGAGGTGTATTAGAAATGAATAAATGAGAAGTTTTAATTTTTAATTGATAATTGTCGATCAACAAATCAAAAAGTGCTTCTACTGATAAGTAATTCTTCAATATTTGTAATTAGTTTTTAGATTAATTATTATTTAATTTTTCAATGTAATATGTAAACAATTTTTTAAATTTATATTGAAACAGTCTTGATAATAAAATAGTGAGATTTCAGTTAACAATGAAAAAATTAGAGGTTTAAAATTCTTGTTCTCTTACTTAAAAGTAGTTCTAGACTCAAATTTGGGTATTCTTTATCCGTCAAGGCAAAAAAAATTAAAAATCAATCAAAAATGAGCTACTAGTATCTATCAAAGGCCAAAATCATAGACCCATATTTTCATTTAGTCGAAAGCACCGTAGAAAGAGCTAATAAATTTAGCTAAAAATTATGTAGTGGGAGATAGTGAAAGAGAGTCATTTATAAATCGTACTGTTTTAATGCAATTTACTTACTTGCTCATTATTTCCTTCTAAAAGAAATTCAAAACATAAGATTCAAGAGAACTCTTAATAAACCTGCAAGATATTTTTTTGGTTTTTTTTCTTCTTCAACACCAAGGAAAACACACAAAACGAAAAAACTCAAAAATTACTAAGATAATTTTGAACAAGAACGAGCAAATAGGCAAGAAAACAATTTTGCAAAAAAAAAAAAAATTACGACAAAATTTAACATGCTAGAAATAGCGGCATTTAAAATTATCAGTAAATTTTTATTTTTTCTTGATCAGATTCCGTAGCCATCAATTTAGTTAAAAAAAATTTAGTAACTGTGTTGGAGATGTATGTTGAAAAACATAAGAAAGGAATTCTAATAATGAAACGTGCTTCTCCACTTGATTTTTTTATAATAAATTTCTTGAAGATAATTTACGATCTGACAATTGCTTGCACAAACAGTAAAATTAAGGACGATAACATAAGTTGAATTCTTTTTTTTCTGTTTCAAAAAAATAAAAAAAGTATTTTTGAATTAAGTTTGTAAAATTATGATGATCTTTGAGTATGATGATACAAATTTATGTTTTCTTGTCATTTTACTTTAATAAACAGGTGCACAATCAACGCAAAAATGCACACATAATTGCATTTAAGATGAATTTCTATTGAATTGGATATTTTCTATCACATTATAAACACAATATTTTATTATCATTATTATTTTGTTTTTATTATTTTATTTCTTATATCCAACAATTCCTAAAAAGTTTTTTTTTCATGAGAACTAACAATGCTGTTGAATCAAAATTTATTATCGATAATTGAATTTAATCGGATTCAATAAATCAAGTGCACTAACAAAAAGAGAAAAGAAATACTTAGAAAAATTGTTAATATATAATCTTAATCATACTAAAATTAAATAGAATGACCAACTATTTGTAAGTAGAACTCATGTAAAAGAATATTACTTACAAAAACAGCAATAAAAGAATTTTAAATTATAAATTTTTTTACTAAAAAAATAAAGATCAATTTCTTATACCAACTTTACAAATTAATAATTAAAACGTTTCTAATACCAATTATTATTCTCTCAATGTTGAGTCTTTATTTTTCGAAAAATGAAATCTAAAACAAAAAATAAATTTATCTTTATTTTCTTACTTTATCTCGGATTTAAAGCCGTGTATTTTGTTTCTATTAAAAAAAAGAAAAAGCATAGAAAAATAATGTGTTTGAATATTTTTTATTACAAAAATTTTTGAAAAAAAACTTCATAAACCAAATTCTAGGACTTTTTATTAAAATTGAATTTTTGCTGTACTTATATAATCTATTATTTTGAATACTAAATTTGAGTAATAACGCTATATTCTAACAGTTTTTATTAATTAACAAACATTTTTTCTTTTATTTAAAAAAAACAACATTCAAAGCGTTCAAAGGGCATTAAAAGCATACCACAAATAGAAAAACAAAAGAAATCAAGAGATATTTGTAGTCAAATCTCATTATTTTGGCACAAAAAGTTAGCACAAAAGAATATGAATTTTGATAGTCATTTCACACTATTTTGTATATTAGATGAAGTCAAAGTTAAACCAACGTATAACAAAACTTACTCTCCCTTTATTTGTTACACATTTCTGTATCTAAAATTATAGTTATAATTTAATCGTAACTTATTTTTTTCTTTCTTTGAATCTTTCCCTCACATGTTTCTGACAATTTTGGAATACTACTATTACGATAATAAGATTATTTGTCTAGTAAAACACTGCAAGAATACAGTTCAATTTATATTGCGTACTTTCTCCTACACCATTTTCCTACAAATCGAATATTTTTAATATTTTATACTTATTTTTTAAAAAAAAGTAATTTATGACAATAATAGAGCACATACTAAATACAAGAAATATTAAACATGGCTAAAAATCAACCTTAGTCTTTCACTATGTTTTATAACAGATACGGTGAAATAGCACATAAAAAAATAAATATATATGTATATATATTAAAAAAAAACTGTACTTACATTTATCAATAAATTTTCTTTCGTTATAATCTAAAAAAACAGGAGTCTCTTATACAAAATATTCATTTATTTTATAATTGGTTAATTTTCTACATTTAAAAATGATAAAATACTCAAAATTATTTAAAATTGTCTAAGTAATTTAACGTTAATTTAATATAATTTAGTTTGCTTTTGCTTTTTTTTCTTTTTCTTTTCTTAAATATACAATTAAATCAGAATAGAATTATTAAATAATTTTTTTTATAGTTTTCTCTTTCTCTTTCTTTTTCTTTTTCTTTCATTTTGTTATATTCGTTCTGTCTTTTCTCTTTGATTCGTTTTGTTTGGAAATTTTATTAACATTTTGATAATTTTGGTATTTTTGAAAATAATTTTTAAGATTATAATTAGTTTAAAGGTATTCGAATTTCCTAATTACATTTTTTTCTAGAGATATATTTAGATATAAATAACAGAACTTTATAACAATAGATTTATAAATATATATATAAATATATATATAAATATAGAAAAAATATATATAATCGTGTATATTAATTACATATTTTTAATAATTCCTTGTCTTTTTTGGACAGTTTTTTTGGAATTAGTAGTACCTTTATTTTTTTTATATAATATATATTTCAAAAATTAAATTTTGACTTTTTTACTACTTCAATCTTTTTTAATTTTGATACTCATTAGTAAAGAGATTTAATTTTTATTTGTTTTCTAAAAGTTGAGATCTAAAAAATAAATTAATTTCAAGATACTTTAACGTTTTAGATTTTAAATTAAAAGAAATTAGACATAATTGAACCCCCCCAAAAAACTGGTTTTTTTTCAATACAAATTTCAATTATACTATTTTCATACAAGTAAATGGATTTTACATTAAATGAATTCTGAACTACAACAATAAAATCTAAATTTAAATTAAACAATAACACACTATAATTTCACTATCTTTTTTTATTTTAAAGAATCAGAAAATTAAAAAAGAAAAGTTGAAAGGAATAAATACATTACAATAAAAAAATACAAATTAAAATAGAATAAAATAAAAGAATTGGTTCTTTTATATTAATAAACCTATTTTTTTTTTACATATTTTTTTTTTCTAGAGAAACTTAATTAATTTTAATTATTTAATAAAAAAAAAACACATTATAACATTTAATACAATGAGTACAACTGTTGATGTACTTAGCCAAGTTAAAGAATCTACGTTAGATTCAAATAAAAAACGTCACAATAATGAAACTGATAATATTCAATATAAAAATGAGGAATTAAGGGGAAATAAAAAAATCAAATTACAATCTGATTTTACAAATAATGAAGTACTAAAAAGAGAAAATAAAGACTCCAAGGAAATTATTGAGAATAAAGATGAAATAAAACCAACCATTGAAGGTGCAAGTCTTCCGGAAGATACATCGGCAAAAACTATCTCAACTTTTAGAGAAGTTTGTGATAAATGGTCTCATGAAGTTGAGGCCGCTTTTATTGGGGCCTTGAGATTAATTTTAAAAAATGGTACATACAAAATAAAACTATTAGATAGTAATTATGGTAGAAATGAATTAATTTCTATTTACATTCAATATAAAACAAAAGAGGTTAGAACTAAAAAACAAATTTCATCTCACATTCAAGTTTGGAAAAAAGCTATATTAAATAAAATGACAAATGGTGTACCATTAAGTGAATTAGAGAAGGAAGTTTTAAGGTTGATTGAACATGGTGTTCAACAAAATGAACACACTGTAAAACTATTTTATTCTGTTTTCGAAGAAATTATCGACCCAATGTCAAATAGAAGTGACAATATTAAAGTAAGCAAAAGTCAATCTAATTTATCACAATCCAACAGTATTTTATACCAAAATTCTCCAGGCCAACCAATGGTTGGTACACATCATCATGCATTAATGCAACATCAATTTAGTCAACAATCACAACCAAATGATGGTTATAGTTATCCAAGAGCACATTCAATTTCAACTATTTCAGACCCTAAAAGCCATTATAGAACCTTCCAGTCAACACAGACGCGTTCAGGCAATCCGCTCCCTTTGCAAATTCAACAAAACTCAAACTATTCACAGTTAAACAAACTGAGGGTTTTATCAGAATCAAATATATATTTACCGAACTCAATGCGTGATGGTAATAATGGCAGAGGGGTTCATATGGGTCTACACGGTCATCCTCATCAACAAATTCATAATGAATATACTAGTTCTTATACAACTAGCTCCATACCGGCAGATATAAATAGAACTAATTCTATTGCTTCTCAGTCAGAAGAAGCTCTATCTTTAGATAAGAATAGAGCATATGCTAATAAATATCCTCATTATAGCACTAGTGTCCCACCATCACAACCAGGTTATAATACATACACAAGTCAATATTCAAGTGTAAAACTTCCTCCTGTAGGAACGTTACCAACATACTGTACTAGCAATTATAAAAACCATCAATATTCTTCAGGTAACAACTCACAACGGTCGAGTTTAGGCCAAATACATGGTAATATTGGACCAACAGCTGTGACGCCAAACCAAAGTGTCGATCTTCAAAACGGTTCCATAGGGAACGCATCACCACATCAGCAACCTGGATTTAATACCAGCGGATTATTATCTTATCAACAATCAAGCATTACACAGGATAAGCCAGTTATTCCTAGATATGCTACAAAGCCAGCATTTCCTGCAAATTCTAGTTTACCAAAACAACAAGGTCAGCCACCATTAAGTGAACATCCTTCTCATGTTTTATCCTCTGTTAATGCTCCTATTAGTTCCTCAAACTCAATGATTGCTCCTTCTCAACGACATATACCATTACAACATCGAGTCAGTGTTGGATTGCCTACACATACTCAACCAATATATCAGTCAATCCAAAAATTACCTAACATAGTTAACCAACCATCTCAAATTGATTCACAACACCCAAATGAATATATTCAATACAAATAAATGTACGTGTTTTTGCATTTATTAATAACTAATGCATAAAAAATCCAATTACGTAAACTAATTGTAGTTTATTTTATGAATATCTTTTCGAGATATGCCAACTTTATTAAGACAACTGAAAGACATTTATTTATTTATCCCGCTACAATTATATGTTAAATTACTGATTTACAATTCTGGCTTAAACAATTATGAGTTGAGATTCTGTTTTTAGAAAAGTATTACAATCTTATTGGCCTGTTTTATTATTTATGTTTACATAAGAGAGTTTATAGTCTTAATTTTATGCTGTATTATTACATATTATATCTTATTATATTTTTCGTAATTTTATCAAATATCATGAATAATATTTAAATAAAGCAATTATTAACGCTAAGTCTAGAGCCATCAATTTAAATACTGTTGATAAAGTTTTTTTAATTGAGGTAGAGTGGAACCACAAAATACTGTTATCATATAACACTTTTGCTGAACTATTATGAAATGGTCAAGCATCAATAAATTATTAAGTAAAATCATGATGTTAGTTCAAATTTAAATGAATGTATAAGAACTAACCTTGTTAATTATCCTTCAATAACTGTAGCGTTAATACTACTGTTTAATCAATTACTACTTAGTTTATCTAGTATCCAGAATTTAAAAGTAAATTATGTGATTAGAAAAATGTGTACACTTACGTAAAACTATAAAATATTGTTATAACCTATTTATTAAACCAATAAGTTTAAGCATCTTCCTTTAATAAAGCTTCTCTCTTTTCAGCGATTCTTTGAGCTCTTCTTTCACGAGCAGCTCTGTTCTTCATTCTTCTAGCTTCGGCTTCTTGTTTCAAAGCAGATTCACGTTGAGCATCAGCCTTGGCTTGGATAATGTGTTCAACTAAAGCTCTCTTGTGCTTGAAAGTGTTACCCTTAGCTTCCTTGTATAAGACGTGGTATAAGTGCTTGTCGATCTTACCGGCATCTCTGTATTTAGCCAATAATCTTCTTAAGACACGTAATCTTCTAATCCAGACGACTTGAGATGGTAAACGAGCTTCCTTGGTACCCTTTCTCTTACCGTAACCAGTGTGACGACCGTTTCTCTTGGATTCAGCGTAGGCTCTAGTTCTGGATCTAGAGTGAACGGTGACGGCCTTCTTGACGATGGTACCGTTCTTAACTAATCTTCTGATAGCATCTCTGGAGTTGGCTTGAGCAATTTCAGAGGTTTCATTTGGGTCTAACCAAACCTTTCTCTTACCAACACCGATGACAGAAGCAGCAAGTCTCTTTTGAGTACGTAAGTTAGCCCTGTATTAATTCAAAATTTTGTAAAAACAAAATAATTTTTGTTAGTAAAATATTTCTAATAATTGAATATAGTTAAAACCTCGAAATAGAAGTCAAATTTAAAGACAAATTTCAACAATATGACAATATATCACCTTTTGTAATAGCGTTCGAAAATATGCTAGCAACTAAAAAATGAGAGTAATTTAAACATTGACGTCCATTCGATATTCTAGTCCACTTTTTGACTGAATTGTATTAATAATAATTTTAACATATTTTGTTTGATTCCATTAATCTTGGTAGTAATCAATGTATTAAAATTAAAAAATAACATATTGACTGTAACAGATCTTTTGCTAATACAGGTTTTCTTAATAATAAGTTCGTCCTATTATTTTTAAAATACAATCTAAATATTCAATAAACCAATATTTTGTTTGACTTTATCCATTTCGTTAATTATAAATCATAATTGTTCATTGCTCTGGGTATAATCTTTAACTGTAAAATTTTATAGTCATTCGTCTTCTTTATTATCTAAAAATTCAAAGTATATTTCGTTTCTTTCAGTAATAATTTAACATACATTTTTGGTATTGCTTCTCTTATATTGGGATAGTAATTTTATATAATATAAAAATCAAGCTTTAGTTATATATATGTTAATTATTTTTGAAGCAATCAAGATGATGTTTAAAATTTGGATATTATTGTGAAAAGTAAACTTTTACAGTGTTAATTGGTATATTGCATACATACAATAATTGATAATTACATAGAATCAAGTAGTATCTGATAATAAAATTTAATGAAATATTTTGTCCATCGGATATGAAAAAGTGTAATTTTATTTTTCAAACCCTCATCTAAACTTGTTAATAGTACTAGAAGGAGATTTTATTAATTATTCGTATTAGTCTGCCTAAGATATATGCACTCAGCTTAGAGTCTAATCTTATTTAGAAGGAAACAATATTGGGATTAACTGACGCCATCTCATAATTCTCTCTACAACATGACAATGGTTGATTAATTTAGGCAGAAAACTTTGAATGAATTTTGCGGGAAATAGTGAAACTAAAAAGCATAAAAAAGTGAAAAATAATTAAAACTTACCGATAGTTCAAGTTAAGTTAAAAATTTAAAAATTTCAAATTTCAAAAAAATAAGAATAAAAAATTGAAATATTTTGAAAAGTTTCAAAAAGTTAAAAAATGAAAAAATGTAAGGATGGTGGCAGTCATATAAAAATTTTATAATAATTGAGAATTCAGGGTAATTTTAGATTGAAATATTTTGAAAATTTTTCTATCTAAGTGACAAAAATTTTATTGAGTAGTACAAAGGTTGTAAATGTGAGATGAGGTAAGATGATTTTAATATTCTGAAATTGAAAAGATAGAATATCTTTAAATAAATATAGATATCATCTTATTCATATTTTCTATTTGTTGGTCGTAGGTATCATTATAAATATTATTTAGTATTGTATTATTTTTTGCATTTTTTTATTACAAATAAAAGTTAATAAACAACCATAGATATCAGATATCGCATAAATCAAAATGGCTAAATCTCTTCGTGCTAGTACCCATTTAAATGCTAAGTCAGTCAAGCGTAAGGCTGTTTTTCAAAAGGTTGTAGATGCTAGAGAACAAAGAATCTCTGAAAAATTGAAGAATGACTTAATAAAACAAAAATTAGATGAATTAAAAGCTAAGGATGGTATTGAAATGGATGCTGAATCTTTAATTAAAGAAGAAGAAGAAAAGGCTAAAGCTAAAGCTAGTGAACCTGAAAAAAAGGTTAGTACGTCCGGTTGGAGAGAAGCTAGACATCACAACTACAAAAAGTCTCAAATAAGAAAGAACAAGAAAAAGAATAAGTTTACTAGATTTTAAGATTAGTGAATATAAACATATAAAATTATCGTCATCTCCAACATTGTATATTATATAAAGGTTAAATATTTGTCAAATTTGATAAATAGATTAGGCATTTAATTGAATAAGGATAGTACTTTTTTATCCGTATTATTGAGAATTAATTTATTAGTAAATAGCTTACACTAAATTTATGTATTAACTCAATTATATTGAGATTTTGATGTATAATTATGCTACAGCAAAAATTTGAATTTATTCAAATTTTATACCGTTATATTATATATTTATTTTTTTATATTTTGGGTCATGGGGAATTAAAGTTGGAATAAATAAAATCGGTCCAAAGAATTTCAAAAATTAATATTACTTTTTGTAATAAAAACGGTAGGTAATAATAATAAAATCATCATTAGTATTATGGAAATTTTATATTTGTTACTTTTTCGAATTGCAAAATAGTAACAATTATTTTTATTTTTTAATTGTAATATTATTCATTAGTAAAAGTGAGTTGTACAAAAAATAATGACATTTTAGAACAACAACTGATTATCAAAGCGTTAAATCGAGTGAGAGCCGTCATACTAATTGCAAAGTTCTTTTTTCTTTAACTTCTTTTATTTTGGCTCTTCTCTCCCTTCTCAATCTACTTTGCATCATATAATATGTAGCCCTTCTAATCATTGTTTCTAATACAGATGTACTATAATGATAATGTGGGTACCTTGAGTTTACTTTTTCGAACAATTCATTAATAAGTTGTATTCTGTATTCTTTTTTGGTATCACGGACCCAAGTTTTATAACCCAATGGGTAATGTAATTCATTTTCAAATATATCTAATATATTCTTCTCTCTCTCTAAGGCTTCTTCAGGAGAACTTAGCTGTAAAACTTCAGCTAAACCATGTGCGGATAATCTTGAATCCGACACCTTTTTTTGACGATAATTCTTCAATTGATCTTTATTTTCATTATTATGATTAATTGTTTTATAATCAATTTGTGTTTTTCTTTTATTGGTTAGTTTTAAATGATCTTTTGTTGCGTTATAACGACATTGTCTTGGTTGTTTAACGTAACCGTTATTATTTTTTTTTTCAAACTCACTTTCATTGGCTTCTTTCGATACTGATCCAATTTGATTTTTATTATAATCAAATATAATCAATGAATTATTTAAAGTGTTAGAGGTAGTACTAGTGACACTTGAGTTACAATCCTCAGAAGTGGAGTAATACATTTGAGAATTAAAAAATTGTTGTTGAGTGCTTGAAGGTAAAGTCAGATGTGAGTCATGCAATTCTTTTCCGTGCTTAGGGTTGTCTATATCATCAAACACCATATCGGTGGGTGTAATTAAGTGTCTATCTTCGAATTGGTCTTGCGATTTGAAATTTGTTTTATATAAATTGTGGTCATTATTAAATGTCATACTGTTATGTTCAATATCCATTTGATTATAAAAATCTTGAGATGTGAATAAATATTCTTCAAGGTTTAACATAATTTGAATTCAAAATAATATATTCTTTTTTTTTTCTTAGTGTCTTGTGGTATTTTAGTCCTAATCTAAAATAAGTATAATAGCAAATTACAAGCTTAAAGTTAGCAAAATATATTCAGTTTCTCGTTTATATATATGTATATATATAAACGAGAAACTGAATAAAATATAAAATAAGATAGAGATAATATTAAATTTGGAATAAAATTTAAAAATAAGAGGTAATATAAAATAGCAATATTGAATAGAATTGCATCAAAAAGATAAAGATATTATTTAATTTAAAAATAAAACGTCATCTATATATATGATTAAAAATTATCCATTATCATTTTTTTTATTTTCAATTTTAAGGACTTGACTTTTTAATGCTTTTACAATATTTAATATCTAAATTCTGAATAATATTATTATAATTCATAAAATGAGTCCTAATAAAAGGGTGGATAACAATAGATGATCATGAAAAAACACACATAGAATAATAATCAAATCCACATCTACAATGTATGATAATGAAAAATCAAACATTTAATTCTATCTTTAATGGAATTAATCTTTACTGAGGTATTGTAGACGTATTGAGAACCAAAAATCTTGTCGATAATTCTTCATTAATTAACCAGTATAACATCGATAATGTTATATTATTATTTTTTTTTTCCAAAAAAAAATATTTAGAATTATAATAAATTTTTGGAAACGACATAAACTTGTTTTGTACATAATTTTCTCTTGCAAAAGATATTATTTTATTGATTCAATTGTCAAATTATCATTACCAGTATCAGCAAGATTCAAGAAATTACTCTCAAAGATGATACATAGATACAAAAATTAAGCAAAAAGTAACATACTATTTCCAAATAAAATACGATTTAATTTTTCAGTAAATATTCAATTGGTACAGTCAAGATAATTATTCGTATTAGACATAAATTTCTCCAAGGGAAACACAGATTAAATTACCACTGGGGTAGAAAACATAGATGATTAATTCGTAGGTAAATATCTAGTCCAAATTTCAACTAAAATTAAATACCAACTTTGATATCTTTTTTTTTTCTTTTTTCATACTGTTTTTTGTAATAAACAATTAATGAGATATAATTAATTGTATTTTTACATAGAATTCCTACTAAAAATAAATATATTTCATTAACTTAATTATATATTTTATTTTTTCTTAACGAGTCTCGAGATTTTATTATTGTTATTAGTATTAGTATTATATTTTTGTACTGGAAAATAGTGCAATTAATTATTGCCATGGAGAAAAAGAAAAGTGAATTAGTTGAAAAACCAGGAAAAAAATACTGCACCAAACATGCTATCGACTCTGTTACCAGTAGCATTTTGATGTAAGAAATACAAAACTTTTTTCCAAACTATGCTAAATCATCGTTGAAGAATATTTAAAAAAAGGAAAAATTTGAATCAAACTGAAAAAAAACAATACAAAATAATTGCTACGGTTAGTTTAGTCTTTGTTTAAGAAAAATAATAGAATAAACAAACAAAGGTGATTCCTAAAAGAGAAATTCATAAATCTGAAAACTAATGATTATGATAAATATTTATATTTTTGGTTATTGAAATTGATCAAAAGTATTTTCTTTCTGCGTGTTCTCCATGATGAAAAAAAGTAAATTAAAAAGAAAGAAGTGGTATTAGTCAAAATTCAATGTCACTATGTGCTCTCTCTACGTCTATTTTCTCATTTTTATCTTATCTTGATTTTTATGTTTTTGTTTTTTTTCGTTCTGAAAATTTATTGAAGGATGTACCTACAGAAAACAGAAGCGCGTATTACATCCCTACCTCACATACTGTTACTATTACATTGTTATCGTTTATATTCTTACATACATAATAGATTAATGTTATGAGAAACATAATTTGATTTATAACGTTAAAACCAGATGCGTGTAACAGTTTCTTACACAATTATTTACAATAAGATATATGGCGTCAGTTTAAATTAAATATATATATATATGTATATGTATATATCATAGCAACAAGCCAATATAATAATAAGCTCGTAGAAGAAGGCTATCATCCTGAAGTTTAAATTTATTTTATTCAGTTATTGAAGTTGTTGAATTCTAATTATTTTTTGTAAGTACAAAATTATTAAGATAAAAGGAAATTACAATGGCTGTTTTTGGCTTTTGGCTTTTGTTATAATACTATTTAACCATGGTAATAATTTACCGTTTGGGTTTCGGTATTGATGGTTAGAATTTTTTTAGCACCGATCTATTAGTATATACTTCAAGATTCATAAATAATTATCGTTAAAATAACCTCTGTAATTTTTATTTTCTGGTTTCTAAAAACAATAACAACAAGTAAAAAATACCTTGGGGCTTTTTTCTTGTATATTTAATTGTGTTACAATGAGCCTTAGAAATATTCATTTTTCTTTCTTGTAATTATAATAAATGCAGAAAATTTTTAAAATAGGGAATGAGTAAAAGCATTGTTTCTAATAGATTCAAAGTTAATTTCTTACATTTGTCTCCGAATAAGAACTTTCCAAATCTAATAAATTTCGGTAATAATGTATACATATATTCATGTGATATTGTGAATAACTAATTATTTTCACTATTTTGTTTAATTTTTTCATTTCAAAAAAATTGTATTAAAACGTTCCTTGTATTACATTTCTTTATCAGATTGTCTAATAATGACGAATTAAAAATAACAAGCAAACAAACAACTAAAAATGGTCTCATTTTGTATTTATTTATTAATTGAAACGGTGTGACTTAATGCCAAAAGTAAATAGTGCATCTTAGTAATATATAAAAAAAAGGGACAAGGTCTAACGGGACTAGCAAGTTGGAGATTTGTAGTATACGGTATCAGATCTGTCAGAACTTAGGAAGCAGATATCTGTAAAATTAAAAAAATAAGATTAATTAGAAAGTTTCTTGAATTATGAAAATAATATTAACATTGCAACCAATTCCCAAATTGGATTTATTTTAAATTTTGTATTCTTAAAAAACACTTCCAAAAAAGATATAACACGCTTCCAATTAATTAGCAAAACATAAAAAGTAAAACAATATATTTAATTCTGTGACTGCTGTAACAGAACTATCTAATCAGTAATAATAACTTGACTATCAAGCTAGATATGCAACATATCACATATATAAGATGAAAAAACAAGATGAAAAAACAAGATGATGTGTCAGTAATAGAAATTCGTCTTTCACCCCCTTACCCCACAAAAAATATGTCACATTCAAATGTACACGTGATCTATTCTCAAATTTTTCAAGTCAATTCTCATTTGTTTTAAAAAACACCTCTCAAGTTACCCTACTGTAACAAATTTATATATCATTTGACTTTAATATATAAAAATGAAGAAAGCCACGGCATAAAATTGTTTTGGACAATTTGATTGGTGGGTTAAAATTTGTACTTTTTACCATGGGTAGCTAATCCCGTTTGACGGTAATATTATAAGGTTCGTAACACAAAAAAAAAATAAGACAAGCAACCAATCAAAATACAGTATTCAATGACTTACATCTTCGTTGACACAGAGCTTCATTTCTTTTTATAATTGTAATCTCTCATTACTGTAATAACTAAATATATTCATATATATATACATACATATATATATATGAATATTTTAGTTACTATGAAATTACGATATTATGTATGTGACGTTTTTCATTTTATCGATGTTAAGAGATCAGATATCTAAACGCTTTGGTTAGGTGTCTGTTTTGACTCTTAATTTATTTGTTAATATAATTATTAGCCATACCTCTAAACCAAATATATCTATATATCTATATATCCATATATATCTAAATATTAATACCATTATTATTATTATCATGGTAAATGTTTATAAAACTTTTCTAATGTGTTCAAAAAATAATTGGCTAATTATCTGTCTTGGAACAATCAAACAAGAGACTTACCTTACATTACATATTTCTTAAATTCTTCTTCTACTACGATTTCAGCCAGATTTCTATTATTTTTTATGAAAAAGTATTTTCATAAAAACAAGAAAGGTTACCGCTTGATTTTTTATTATTTTTCTTGGAAGATATGTAGGAAAAGCACTCCATAAAAAATTAAAATTTAAAGAAACTCATTCTTTTTTCTTATTCGCTGAAAAATATCCTTCTGATACTTTTGTAGATTATTTTATTTTATTTTCTTTTTTTTACATAATTTTTTTTATTTGAATTTCTTAAACCATGTTAATTTTGATGTTAACTGTAATCACAATAATTATATATATATATATATATATATATATATTTCAGGTTAATCAATTATTTTCTTACTAAAACAATTCTTCTTTATCATTATTATTATTTATAAATTTATTTTTTGTATAATATATAAAAACAAACCAACTGCTTTTATTTTGTTTCCTTTTTTTTTATCATAAAAAAATATTAACATACAAAACAACACAATCAACAACTAATTAAATTTTTTTTAAAAATGGCTGAAAAAAATGAATCTAACTTTATGATTGATTTCTTAATGGGTGGTGTTTCTGCTGCTGTTGCAAAGACTGCTGCTTCCCCTATTGAAAGAGTTAAACTATTAATTCAAAATCAAGATGAAATGATCAAACAAGGTTCATTAGATAGAAGATACGATGGTATCGCTGAATGTTTCAAAAGAACCGCCAAGAATGAAGGTATTGCTGCTTTCTGGAGAGGTAACACTGCTAATGTTATTAGATATTTCCCAACTCAAGCTTTGAATTTCGCTTTCAAGGATAAGATTAAGGCTTTATTCGGTTTCAAGAAGGAAGAAGGTTATGCTAAATGGTTTGCTGGTAACTTAGCTTCCGGTGGTGCTGCTGGTGGTTTATCTTTGTTATTTGTTTATTCTTTAGATTATGCCAGAACTAGATTAGCCGCTGATGCTAAATCTTCTAAGAAAGGTGGTGAACGTCAATTCAATGGTTTAATTGATGTTTACAAGAAGACTATCAAATCTGATGGTTTTGCCGGTTTATATAGAGGTTTCTTACCATCTGTTGTTGGTATCGTTGTTTACAGAGGTTTATACTTCGGTATGTACGATTCTTTGAAACCAGTTGTCTTAACCGGTTCTCTAGAAGGTTCTTTCTTAGCCTCTTTCTTATTAGGTTGGGTTGTTACCACTGGTGCTTCCACCGCTTCCTACCCATTAGACACTGTTAGAAGAAGAATGATGATGACTTCTGGTCAAGCTGTTAAGTATGCTGGTGCTTTCGATGCCTTCAAAAAGATTGTCGCTGCTGAAGGTGCTGCCTCATTATTCAAGGGTTGTGGTGCTAACATCTTAAGAGGTGTCGCCGGTGCTGGTGTTATTTCCATGTACGATCAATTACAAATGATCTTATTTGGTAAGAAGTTTAAATAAGTTAATTAATATTTGAGATGACTCATATAATGAAATTGTATCATTTTAAACAATTTTTGCTTAAAAAATTAAAAAGAAATAAAAAAGAATTAAAAAATATTAAATATTTAAAGGGAAAATTGAATTATTATTGTAGCTTTAAAAATTTTTCATTTTGTAAATATAAAAAAATAGCACTTTAAGAGAAAAAAAGATAATTTAAATTATTAAAAGATGATTTCAATTGTTAATATCTGAAAACAAAATAAGAAAATAGCTCTGTGAATAATTTCAAAGATTATCATTTTAATATTTTATTTTTATTTTCTCTTTAATTCATTAAAATAATTTTCCAAACTCTTTAAATTTTTTTTTTTATTTTTTTCATTAATACTTAAAAGAAAATGATTCCTATGATATTACTTTCGATATTTTTTTTACAATTAACTAATTTACCAAAAAAGAAACAAGCTTATCAAGTATTAGATTTATGATCTAATACAAAATGAGATAACAACAATTAAATATTATAATTACAATGATAACGCAATTATTTTACTTCACGTTTTATAATATATCTATTTAAATATTCCTATATTTGTTTATAATGCACAAGAGCAAATCTTTTTTAAATGATTTTTATATAGCTAAATATATTTATGATATATATAATAAGTTAAGGGATATCGTAATATTTTTTCAATTTTTAATCTACTAAATTAAAATTTATTTTAATTTAGTTTAAAGCATACGCATAATTATTTATTTAAAAGTTTTTCCATTATATATAAAAAAGATAACTAAATACATTTAAAACTTTAGAAATAAATAACAATTAAAATTACAACATAATTCTTACTTAAATAGCATTTTCAACTTGTTCAGCTCTTCTCTTAACTTCAGTTTCTAAGTTCTTTAATAACATAGTTTCAGCTCTTTCAACATCAATCATTCTGCTACCAACAATTTCGAAAATTCTTTCAGTATCTTCAGCAACTTCTTCTTCACCTCTCTTACCAATGTCAATAGAAGTTCTTGTAGCTCTTCTCAAGTTAGCAATTCTATTACCGGATCTACCGACAATAGCACCAACGTAAGTTTCTGGGATGTTAACTAATTTCTTGAATTCTTCACCTGTTCTTCTAATTGGAGTTCTAACTCTTGAAGTGTTGTTGTTATTATTGTTTTGGTTAGTACTACGGTTAAATGGAGTGTAGAATTCTCTGTTTGGGTTAGTTGGTGGAACAACTTCCTTAGCGACTAAAGTGTCAACAGCAGATAGAACTTTAGCGATAGCAACTGGGAAACCTTGAATTTCTAATAATCTTTCATTAGAACGTGGTAGGAAGTTGTTAGTAGCTAACATCTTGACACCGAAATCGTTAATATAGGATTTAATTCTGTCACCATTCTTACCAATGATGGCAGAACATTGAGATCTTGTTACTAGAACTCTGACATTAATAATATCCTTTAATTTATCTGGGTTTTCTTTAATTTCTTCAGCAGATGGTTTTGGTAATCTGAATCTCAAAAAGAAGTATGGAGAGACTTCGGAGGTAGATTTTTCAGTATCTTCAGTGGCTTCAACGTTTGAGGCAGCTAACACCTTAGCAACGTCACCGATAGATTTAGCAACATCTTCAATCTTACCAGTAGAAGTCAAAATTCTATCAGAACAGTTTGGTTTACTGTCAGAAATGTTGATGGTAACATTATTATCTTGCTTAATTTTTTCAATAACAGAACCTTGTTGGCCAATAATAGCACCAGCTTCATCTAAAGATAATAATAATCTTTGAGAAATAACGTGTTCATTGATATTTTCATCAGTGACTAATGGTTGAGTAGCAGTTTCAGACATATTTTTTTATAGATATATATTTTTTTAAATTAATATAAGAAATAATTTTGTAGTGGTTGGTGTATTAGATTCCATTACAAGGCAGAAAAAGAATTAAGACATAAGAACAGACCAAACAAAAGAATAGACACACATATTAATATACTTATATGAGTCCAAATAGAAAAAAGAAAACAAAATAATTAATTGAGTAACAAATTACAGATATATTTATATAGAATTGAACGAAAACAAAATTAAAATTAACTAAAATTTCAATAATGAAAGAAAGCAAAATAAAAGTAGCATAGGTGGAACTAGTATCTTTAAAAAAAACTAACAACAAGTAAGAAAAACTGAAGAAGACAATAGTCAAATAGATTAAACCATTGAATTTTATAATAATTTATAATAATAGCATGGAAAATTCAAGTAGTCCCTTTTCACAATTTTTCAAAAACTGTAACACAATAGCTTGTAAGTGAAAAAATATAACAGCGACATCTATTTATGTTTTGTACTGTACTATATTTATCACCAAATAAATGAATAACAATAATAACAATAATAACAACAACAAAATTTCAATAGAATTCGTAGTTTGAAGTGACAAACTAAGGGACAGAAAATTTTAAAATTCTAATAATTAAGAAAAGATATCAAATGTTAAACATAAATTATGATATGCTGTAGAATTAATTAAGGACAGCACAACGAATTAGAAAACGACCAAAAAAAATTTCTGTAAATAATTTCTATCTGATTATGTTCGGGTGCTGTGGACTCAGCTATTGTCGCTCTCGTGAAGAGCGTAGCGTCCGTTGTTTGTTGTTTATTTTTTTCAAGTATCTATTTTTTCAGCTGATTTGAGCCGTGTTCTACGAAGAATTCACACGAACTATATAGGAGAACAAATGATTTCTATTAGAAAGTAGGTTCACATGACAAGGAGGGTAATGGACATGGGGCCTCTGTGTGTAAACAGCCGACAGGTGTACATACCAGGCTGAACTTTTAAATTTTTTAAATTTTTTAGATTATTAAAATAGTATTTATATATCCGATATCAGGGCGGAACGGTTGGGAAACGGAAAACAAAACAAGCCAGAATTTTGTGCTCTATAATGTCACGTGCAAGAGAGGGTAATCAGAAGCATGAATTTTTTAAATCAAATTCTCAGTTTTTATTCTCGGTTTTGGCAATTATCATATTTTCATAATCCGTTAATTTTACGGTACAGCCATGTTCTCATAAAAAGAAATAATTAATTTCTTGTTCATTTCGAGGTGTTTTTTGAAATTTTATAATGGGTTGGTACAGACATGCAATAGTAATTAAAAATTAAAAATGAAAAAATTAATAATTATTAATTATTAATTATTAATTATTAATTACTAATTTTTAATTTTTAATTTTTAATTTTTAATTTTTAATTTTTAATTTTTAATTTTTAATTTTTAATTTTTAATTTTTAATTTTTTACTATTTAATTACTAACTACTATTGTTCCATCTCATTTATCTAATCATATTAAAATAGTAATTTTAATATCATAGTATTTTTGTATTTTAGCTTTACAGCAAAGTTATCAATTGTTTCCGTTTCTTTTATTGTTTCTTTTTCAGTCGTTGTGTAACGTTTACTGATATAACGTTATTATTGGAATTATTTGATATTCACATATTTACACCTATAATTTTCCTTACTAATTCAATTTTGTATCGTATTTTCGATTAAGTTATTTTTTAATTTATTTAATCGGTTTCTGCGCTCGGTTCACCTTTTCTGTACTCTTTACTTTTTCTTTTTTTGTATTTCTTTTTTTATCTTGCAGTAATTTTTCATTTTGCAATATTTGGTTCATTATTAATTGTGTTAAGAAATTTCATTACAAAAATTATTTAAAGGTACTATTTAGTATTTTTTTCACACTATTAGAATTATACACATTCCAGACGTGTATACATATATAAACTAATTCGTTTTTATTAAATTAGAAACCACTTTAAAGTTTCTCTGCCTTTTGTTGTTATTATCATAATAATTAGTATATTTTAAAAGATACACAAGACATTATATAACTGCTACAATACAATTTTGTTGTACTAGTCTATATACACAAACACAAAGGTTAACTCGAATACATCCATTTTTATTTTATTTCTTTACGTTCCTCAAAACATGACTGTCGCTACTGATCTTCCTATCGTTGAATGTATTGCAAGAGCTCGTATTCCAACCACTACTGGTGGTCCAGATATTTTTTTACATCTATATAAAAACAATAAAGATAATAAAGAACATTTGGCGGTTGTTTTCGGTGAAGATATCAGATCAAAATCTTTATTCAAAAAAAGAGATAACGAATCACAGCAAGACCGAATGATTAGAGGTGCATATGTAGGTAAATTGTATCCTGGTAGAGAACAGGCTGATGAAGATATTAAACAAGACTTGAAAGTGGAATTTAACGAAGAGTCAGGTGAGCTTATATACGACCCAGCGACATCTTGGGATCCAGAAAATAAAACTTTAGTTAGAATTCACAGTGAATGCTATACTGGTGAAAATGTTTGGTCTGCAAGATGCGATTGTGGTGAACAATTTGATAGAGCTGGCCATTTAATGGGCATCGATAAAGAATCCGAAACAAATATTATTGGAGGCAATGGCCATGGTGTAATTGTATACCTAAGGCAAGAAGGTCGTGGTATAGGTTTGGCAGAAAAATTAAAAGCTTATAATCTACAAGATTTAGGTGCCGATACAGTACAAGCTAACCTATTATTGAAACATCCTGCAGATGCAAGAGATTTTTCAATTGGTAAATCCATCCTAATAGATTTAAATATCAAGAACGTAAGACTATTAACAAACAATCCAGACAAAATCCAGCAAGCTAACTATCCACCTTTATTATATTGTTGTGAGAGAGTACCAATGATACCTATTAACTGGTTGAACTCTGCCGATGGTATCAAATCAAAAGAAATCGAAGGGTACCTAAGAACAAAAATGGAAAAAATGGGCCATTTATTATCAAAACCATTAAATTTGCACACAACAGACACAGTTAATACGATCGCATAAAAAATAATTACCTTAATTAATAAGAACATATCAAAATAATACATATATATTGTATAGTTTAAACTATCATTTTTATTATTAAAAAGTATATTGTTTATATAAATGTGCATATATGTTTACCTACATATAAATGAACTTAACTTATTGCCCAAGAAGAGTTTCAAATGATGACTTCCAATATTTAACAATGGCACTTAGTGTTTAATTTGTTTACATATTCGGGTAATGATGCACAGAACGAATACAAAAAATATCGTGATTCAAAAGTGAGTCGTACGTAAATTTATTAGTACGAAATGGATTATTACCATAATTATTAAAAGTAGTTAAACGCCAAAAAAGTGAACCAGAAAAAAATATTACTAAAAATTGAATAGTAAGAAAAATAAATAATAATAATAATATAGTAAAGATTAATATGTTATAAACTGCATTGGCGGCAATTTTTAATTAATGATTTACATTTTAAATAGTTCAATGAATCAAACTTTTTAATTTATTGGAGTACAGTATATGTATACACTTTTAAAAAAATATATCATATTTTGATTAAGTCAATAGGAGATTGAAAACTCAAGAAGTGCAAAGGCAAGATGAGCCTCGAATTTTCAAACATTTACGATGTTATGAATGATGATAAAATATCCATCTATAACAAAATTGAACTTTTAACTTCTTTTAAGGGTCATATCAAAAAAGAATTAGTTGATATTAAATTAATCGATACATATTTGAATTCACTATTATTGGTATTAGATCGTTATGCTTATATTCCAATTACAGGTAATGATGAAATAAAGTTAGAAAATAATAAATTGGTGGCGATTTCTCATTCAACGTTATGCTATTTAATCAAAAGAGTTGCAATGCAATCTCCAACTACTTTTAACCATTACACAATCTCAAGATTATTATTTTATCTAATACACTCTGTGCCATATGAAAAAAAGTTTTGGCTAAGTTCAACAAGAGCTATTGAAGCAATTTTTTTAGTTTCACCATTAATATTAGAGAGTTCATTAAAAAATTTATGTTTAAATGATTTTAATTTATTTATTGATAATGGTTTAACAAATGAAGAAGTTAATTTATTAATTAAAAAAAATGATATGAACAAAAATATTTTAGCGATTGGAGAACTTGTAAAGACAAATGAAAAAAACAATAGAAATCCAATGGAAATAATACATAATTTTAATAGTTGTTTTATTACGATATTGAATAATTTAGAGTATTTTAATGAAAGTAAAGAAAAATCATCAAATATAACAATAGAATTATTAAAAGACTTTCTAACAAAATATTATAATGCTGATTATCTTTTAGAATTTGCTAATCAATTGAATAATGAAAATATTAGAAAACAATTTTTAACAAAAAATAATAAAAATACTTTTAACAATGCTGAGATTCAAGATCCATATTATCCAAATAATAGTAATAATAATAATGAAACAAATTCGACATTTGATATAAAATCAGAAATTGACAGAATTCTTAATAGTGACTTAAAATTAATTACTACATCACTTAATAACAATGAAAACTTAGATTCAAGGAGTTTTCATAATTTTGATCAACTTTTAAACGAAATGGAGACTTTATTAATACCATTTTTAGAGGCAAAAGAAACTGAACAAAATTGGAAAATTAGACAAAAGAACATATTGAAGTTTAGAGAGATTTTAAATGGTAATATACCGAAAGATTCACCCGTCAAATTTATATCATTATGCAGAGAGTTACAATTTATAGAATGTATTTCAAAAGCTGTATTATCCCTAAGAACTACATTGGCATTATCAGCATATCAACTACTAAGGGACTTTTGTCAGGTATTAAATAGCAATATTGACATAGTTGTAATTGAACAAATTTTTTTGACATTGAAAATGTCATTATCTTCAACTAAAAAAATTTCATCACAAAATGCATTTTATACTCTAATTGTTTTAGTAGTTAATACTAGTTTTCATAGTAAACTTTTCCAAAATTTTTATGCATTGATAAATGAAAAAAATGTATTACCAAGAATGTGTTCTGCTATTATGTTAAGGGTTTTTATAATGAAGTATGCTTCACCAAATCAATATTTAGATGATCCTTCAGCATCAAAACTAAACCACTTCATATTACTTATAGAAGAATGGCTAAAGAAAGGTATTACAGATGCCCAAACGTCAGTAAGGGAACCAATGAGAGTAACTTTTTGGTTTTATTTCAAGTGTTATCCCGATAACGCAAAAAAATTTTTACAAAATTCTTTTTCAAATCAATTGAAAAAAGTTATAGAGCTTTCGATACCACCGCATTTAAATATTAACTATCAACATGCATCAAATGCATCGTCAATAAATTCTTCAAGACGTACAAGTCTTGTTGGTCAACCGTTTAATAGAAGATTCCCAAGTTACGCGCAACCAACTCATTCATCTCAAAAAAATACAAACAGATCCACAAGTGAAACTACATATATCGAAAAACAAAAGAGTAATCCCTTGGTTAAAGAAGTTCATATAAATAGAAATATTGTTAGACATAATACTGATACTCCACAAAAGCAAGAGTCTATTAACTTCAGAAAAGCAAGTGCCCCTCCGTTACTTTCTTCTGACGTTTTGAATGAGGCAAATAGGTCCAACTTAGATGTAAATGTGTCAGTAGATGCATCAATAATTCCGAACAACGAAACAGCTCAATTGGATATCACAGGCGAACTAACAAATAACCACTCTCACACCCTTCTCAAGAAGTACATGGAAATTAATCAAAATAATGATGAAAATGTTGGAAAAACAGATAGTATAACAACTAATGCTGATAAGAATCCTAATGAAAAGATTAAATTAGATAGTAGAACAAGATTATTAAATTTGGTCAAAAATGTCAAAACCTCTAAAGATATAAAAGAATTAGTACAAAATTTGTTAAATATGCTTGTTCGTGATATTCCAGTTGATTTTAGTGATATCAATGACAACTTAAGACTTTCCATGATAAAATTTCCAAAGGAATTTAGAGAATTACTGAATATCTCAAAATTTTACCAAACAATTCCATTACAGTATACGATAGATCTATACGCAGTTAATGCATTAGATGTAACTGATTTGACCTCAAAATTTGACCCTAACGAATTATTAGAGACCATTTCACAATTATTAAATGGTTTGATTGATATCGATAATGCTGATTTATCGCCAGAAAATACGATTTATTATATGAAGCACAAGCAATCAATATTTAACTTCTGTTTATCTGCAATTAGTGAAATACTAAATAGCAACACCACTAATAATATTGATAAAATGGTTGTAAGTAACACAATAAGAAAGTTGACCGATATTTGTGGAAGAGATTTTGATGAATCCTTGTATTATGAAACTCTATTTAAAATTTACACTAAAAGAAAGCCAATATTTGTTCAAGTTCTTCGTAGTTTGAATCTTGTTTCAACTAAGTTAAAAATTTTCCATGAAATAGAACATAGAGATCCAAGTTTTACAATAGATGAAATTTTAACAAATGACAAAAGTAGAGAAAACGATGATGATAATCAAGCTGTTGATAGCACCGAAAACATTGATCCAAAATATATTGAAATGACTATGGTCAATCCTTTTGGGCAAAAGAGAACCACAAGTGATAGTAGTGTTGTACACCATGGGTCAGATTCTTACAATAAATATATTACAACTGATGACATAAATGATGTAGAATTAGGTGCTCATACCAGAAAGCTTACAGATATGACTAAAGTTATAAGTGTTTATCAACAAGATTCAAATATCAATCATGCTATGGATATTGATGAAGATGAGGAAATAAATACCAATACTCCAACCTATCCATCAGAAAAAAATGTTAACTTAAGTGATATATTTGGGAATCAAGAAAAAGAACATACCGTTAAATTTAGTATGGATCCACCCAAAATAATAAACAATTCCTCCTCTGAAAACCAGGTATATAAGGAATCTGATGCTTATATTAATGTATCAGCAAAGAGAGACATAAACAATGAAGGTAACAGATTAGAAGAGTCTAAAATATTTGATAAATATAGCAACCAAAGAAATATCGGTGAATTGGAGAAACCCGTAGAAATCAACAGATCATCCACGCTAGTAGACGAATTGCCACCAAATACTTTATCGTATTATATTTTGTCGAATTATGCTAAACATAGAACAGAAGGTAATTTTAGAGATGTGATAAGAGCTATCGATAGAATTAATAGCAAATCATTTGCACTAACGCATTTAGATAGGATCTTATCATTTTTAGTAATATCTAGCAATCAACTGGAATTTATGGATTGGCTAATGTCTGAAAATGGGTATCTAAAATTGTTAAATATCTGTAGTCTTCTTCTACAATCAACTGATATTGTTCAATCAGTTCCTGAGAATATAATTTCAAGAACTTTGCTATTAGTAAACTGCCTTCTTTTACTCAAGAATAGATACAACATACAAAATATAAATGTCGATTCATATATTAACATATGGGATTCCATTGTTACAGTAAGTAAAAAAATACAAGGTTATCAAAACGAGGTTTTTATATTATTAGAAGAAACAAGAAATTTATTCTTTCAAGCAAATCTAATAACAAATAAAATATCTGTGAAAATAATGAACATGTTGCTAACATCTCCTTCCAACTCAAACAACATTGGAATGATTTATTTTTTATTAAGGACTGTTTCATTGTTAGTTGAAGATAACGAAGGTCCATTAACAGAATCAAATTATATTGAAATTATAGAAACAGCCTTATTATTTAAAGATGACATTTCTACTGAACTTCGCTTTGAAAGTTTAGTTGTCTTATCTAAAATTTACAAACAATTCAAATCAGTCAATGACAATGAAGATAGGGTCTCACTATTAATTTCAAAACTAGATTCTACTTCTATTGAAATAATTAAAAAATTGCATCTAAATGAGTCAAGTTAAGTTATCTTTTAATCGACACACATGTTGGTCCTAGTGGTTTTCCAACTGAAATTTGTATTTATATTAAATCTCACACGCGTCAGTTAAGATAAAATTTTGATTGAACTAAAATAATTATCAATAACGCGTGAATTTTATATACTAATTATAATATGGAAAAAGAAATCTATGTTGTTCATAACAATATTTCATTTCATTTATACCTGTACTTTTTTAAATAGTCCAATTTAGCATAAATTATATATAATTAAATTAATAATTAATATATGATTCACTTTCAAAAATTTTTAAATTGATAATTAGTTAAGTGATAGAGAAAAAAAGACCACAGAACATTTGAACAGAAAAATACAAGAAGGTGATCGATGAGCTTCAAAGATGAATTGATTGCGCAATTTGGCAATGAAGTTAATAAATCTGACATAGCTGCTTTCTTAGAAAATTTAAGCAAAATTTTTGCATTGAATGTTGAGGAATTATTTATTAAATGGGAGCAATTCTCATACCATAGACACGAAACACATACCCAAATGAACACTAAAAATTTAGATGCGTTTAAAGATTTTCTTCAAAAGCAAATAGAGAAAAAAGCAAACAGACTTTCTACTGTAAATAACAATACATCAAGTGGATTAAAAACAAAAATTTCTGGTTCGAGTCCATCTTTATTTGGATTCAACTCTCCAAAAACTCCTGTATTCAAAAAACGTAAAGTAGGCGAACTACAACCTGGCTCTTCAACTAAAAAAAGCAGTCAAAAATTAGGATTTTCAGCTAGTAGAACTGAAGGAAATATAGAAAACGTAAATTCCATGTCTTCACCCGTTACGAACAACAATCAAACAAACCTTCGATCTGATATTACTATCGATACACCTTCTCCTTTAAAGAGAACTGGTGAAGCTGGTATTGTTCTTGATTCACTAAATCCTAATAATATTGATGTGTCCGAAGGATTTGATTCAGATAATGATAAAAAAATTAAAATAATACCATACTATGACGCACAAAAGTATAAATTTAGAACTATGAGACAAAAATTACAAGATGCTGCCGATGTGCTTGATGAGCAAATTGAGATGTTTTGCAAATTAATACAAGAGCATTTCAAGCTAACCCAACGTGATTTTGGAGACCCAACTATCCAATCTCAATCAGAAATTTATGCTGTTGGAAGAATTGTACCTGATTCTCCAACTGCTGATGGTTTCTTAAATATTGAATCCCTTGCACTAGAAGCTTCTCGTTCTATGGGTATTGGTAGAAGAGTTAGATTAAATCTTGAAAAAGTGAATGAATGTTCTTTATTTTGTGGTCAACTTGTAGCTTTAAAGGGTAAGAACGCTGATGGCGACTACTTCATGGTTGATGAACTATTAAATATACCATATCCAGATTCTCCAGTATCAACTGTTGACATTATTGAAACATCTGGAATGATTCAAAATGGAAAATCAATGAAAGTTATCATTACTAGTGGGCCATATTTTTCTGAAAACGAATATAATACCGATCCTCTTAAGGAATTTGTAGAAAAAATCAATTCTGAGATCAAGCCCCATATAGTTGTAATGTTTGGCCCATTTATAGATGTAACACAAAGTATTATAGCTAAAGGTGAGATTCCTCAATTTCCTGGAATAAAACAACAACCTGCAACTTTAGATGAAATATTCATAAAAGTATTTGTACCGATTTTAGCAAGCATCAATAGTTCCGTACAAGTAATTTTAGTTCCTTCAACAAAAGACGCTATCTCAAACCATGCTGCTTATCCACAAAATTCTTTTGATAGAAAAGCTTTACAACTACCAAAGAATTTTAAATGTTTCACTAACCCATCCACTTTCCAACTAAACGAAATCTTTTTCGGTTGTTCAAATGTTGACATTTACAAGGATTTAAAAGAAGTTGCTAAAGGTGGCAACACAACCATGAGAAATAGATTTGATAGAGTTTCAGAACATGTTTTACAACAGCGTCGTTACTATCCTGTTTTTCCTGGTGGAATAAGAAAAAAGACTACATTATTAGAAAATAAAACCAAAGTGAACGAACATATCTCAGGCGCTGATTTAGAAGTACCTTATTTAGGTCTAACAGAATTTGTCGGTGGCATTGCTCCTGATGTCATAATACTACCTAGCGAAATGCAACATTTTGCTAGGGTAGTTCAAAATGTTATTATGATCAATCCAGGTCGTTTCACCAGACCAAATGGGGGTAGAGGTACATATGCTCAAATGACAATTGAATCTCCAAGTATAGATAATGGTAAACTTACCAAAATGTCTGGTGACGAAGACGTGTTTTTACATAATGTTTGGAAGCGTTCTAGAATAGATATAATCACTAATTAGTTAAATACACAATATAAATAAAAAAAATAACTTAAAAATATTACTATTTTCAGGATTTATCCTTAATATAGATTAATTTACAAATATTATTGAATAAATATTCTGTCTTGGTATATTATAAAGTCATTTAAAAATTTATAAATTACAATTTGACCTTCAATTTGTTTAATAAACCCTTCTTCTTTTTTGATGAAGTATCTGATTTAGAAGAAGCAGTTGTATCTTTAGTTGAAGAACGACGGGTATGAGCAGGGGTATTATTAATTGTTGAACTTAATTCTTTTTTGCTTGATACATCCTTTGAATGTTGTGAGTTATTGTCATTCAATGCAGAACTTATTATTGATTGTCTTGAATTAGTCACTTTTTTTGGTGTCGCAATACTTACATTTTTATGCTTGCTTTCAACTTCACTGTTAGCTGCCGAGTCAGGATTTACATTATTCAAAGCCTCTTTAATAGTAGCACTTGTGATATTTTCTTTGGCATTCGAACTGTTAACTGATGGATCTAAAGTTCTTTGGACTTGATTTGTTGAATTATTATCCTTGTTGGTTGTTGGAATTTTATTTGAAACATTATCAACTATAGAACTTGAATTACCACTAGCTTGTTGTCTGGCAACTGATTCCAATAAATCTCCATTTTCATCGTATCTTAAATCGTAGTTTTTGGAAGTTGGGATTCTTAGTGGAACAGTAGCACCAGCAACCTTTGAAGTACTATTGTCAACTAATGATTTAACAACTAATCTTGTACCATTAATATCTTTGACAGATTTCAATGAAGCAATTGAACTCCTTTTTTTAATTTGATTTGTTAAATTATCTTCATTGCTTTCTGTTTTTTTGATTTGATTTGAATTTGGAATTGTTTTCTTTTGTGTAGGTTCTGTTGTAATAATATCACCACTACCTAAACCATCAACAATATTAGAAACCTTTGTTACAAATGCGTCGTTTGAAAGTTGTTTCTCTTTATTAATATTTTCAATCTTGAAATTCTTGTTATTAGTATTGTTTGAATAGTTTTTAGTGGCTGAGTGTGAATTTACTTTTTGAACATGTTGAACCAATTTATCATCAGCAGAAACCGTTTTAACCATTAAATAGTAAACTCCAATAATTAAATGTTCAACCAAAACTGCAAAGACAAATATATTGAAAGCAGAATATTGAACTGGACCATCTAATGATAATTTCAAACCTTTGAAATTCGAAGGAACAGTATTTTTAACAGTTTGTTTCATTAAATTGGAAGATTTATACATGTATGTTATAGTTAAACTTACAATCGAACCAATAATAGCTAAGAACACAGTAGTTAAATCCCAAATACTCTTTTGATATTCAGTTGGAGTATTAACTTCTGGTACATTATTAATTGTAATCTTTAAAGATTTTGATTTACAATTTTTGTAAGCTCTTAAAATATCCAATCTGAAAATTATAACATTGAAAATAATCGAAATAAATGGAGCTAATGGCCAAATAGTAGAAAACATCACAACATAACCAAATTGAGAAATGATTTTTTTATAGTTCGTATCTAAATCAAATTCACCCCAAATTTTTGCAGAATTTTGATATTTAACAATTAAATTCCAAATTCTAAAATCATCAGGATAATAGTTTTTAATTGTTTCTTCATCTACTAAATTAGAATTTTTCAATTTATTACTATTTTCAGATTTTTTATCTTTATTTGATTCCAACTTACACATAATTTTATTAATTATAATAGGTAATAAATTTTCAGTTAAAATAATAATGATTTGATTTGTTACAATGAAAAAATATAATTGGTTTTTATACCTTAAATTATCAATTGAAAAATCATTTTCAATAACATTTAAATATTTACCAATAAAATCTTTTAAACCATAATTAATTAAATGACCACAAGGAGTATAAATAAATAAAGTTATTAATAATGGGATGTAATTTGTGAAAAAAGTAAATAAAATATTTTTTTCTAAAGTTGATTTATTAATCTCTTCTTTTAAATCATTATTAATCTTTAAATTTTTGTTTAAATTGAATTCAAAATTAATGTAAGGTTCAACAAAAAATTTATTATAAATTATTGTTAAAAATGGAACAAAAATAATTAATGAGACAGTTGGAATTAATGATAAAATTAATTTCAAAATATTTGAATTTGTTTGAAATAATTGTGTGACAGTAATTTCAATTACAAAACAAAATAATTGAAATGAAAATAAAAATAGTGTAAATATTAAAATAATTGGAATAAAAGTGATTTTTTTCAAAATAATATTTTTTGATAACTTTTTAATATTTTTTTTAACATCATTATTTGAATTATTAAATTCAATTGAATTTTCAATTAAATTTGATTTATTTAAATAATAATTTTTTTCCCTATAAATCCACGAAATAATAAAATGTAATGAATTAATTGATAGTAAAATTGAATAAATTAGATTAAATTCATATGGAATTGAAATAATTCTTAGAATTAAACCCAAAATTGAAATTTTAAATAATGATTTAATGTATTTCTTAAAAAAAATAAAATAAATAAATAAATTCTTATTACCGTTTAATTTCAAAATATCAATTAAAATATTATCATTTGGTAATAAGCTTGATTTATTAAAAATAATTTTTTTGTTAATTTCAGTATCAATCAATTTTTTATTATAAATTAAATTTAATGGTACAATTAAGTCAATTAAATCATTTAAGCCATCACAATCAATTGTCAAAAGTTCTTTATTATTAATTGTTTTAATAAAAATATATAAATAATTTTTTTCAAAATTTGATCTGATTAATATATTTTCATATAAATTTTTATTTATATTAACATTAATTAAATTTGATTGATAAAGATAATTAAATAAATTCAATATTTTTTTGTTTAAGCTATCAATTGATTCAAATTTGGAGTAATTAACTAATAAACAAAAATTTGGATTCAATTGTTCAATTTGCAAATTGTTGTCATTTAAAATACTTTTTGAAGTATAATCAATGATATCAGAATGATTTAAAGTTATCATTTGAATAAAATAATGTTTTATAGCTAAATATTGATGATATTGACGATATTGATGTGATTATTACCAACACAATTTAAAAATGATATAAATGGTATTAATTATATAAGTAATAAAATAATAATAGCAGTATGTATAATAATCCTTTTTATATATGTAAGTATAAATTAATGTGAATTAAATTAAGAATGTTACACAAAAACGAATATTATTGCAAAATCGAAATCAAAAATATCAAAAGCAATTAATTAACAACTAGATAGCACCTCCAGTGCATATTGCATAGGGCATAGTGCATAGTACACAGTACATAATAAAACAAATAGTACCATAGCACTCCGAGCGTTCCTCGTATACCATGACTCCGCACACGTTAACGCTGAGGCATAAAAAAGTTAAACAATCAAACCGCAAACAACCCATACACCACACCGCACCACCATACCGCACCACACCAGAAATGCGAATCAGGGATACCCTCTCTCTCTTTTATTCCCGAGGTGTTTCAAGTATGCTGTTTCAAGTATGCTGGCCGGCAGATGGAGGGTGTGATGCTATGGTGGTCCAGAGAGTGTGTGAGCAGGTCGCCTGTGTGTGTATATGTGCATGGTGTTTGCTGCTGAGCGAGGTCAGATAAGATAATGGTTCATGATGGTGTGTCACAGCACAGTGCAGCTGCTTACAGACATGCAGGTAGGTTTCCGAACTTCGACCTTTCCTCCTATACAGTAGAGTGTAAAATATACATATATATATATATATATGCTCACGTGATATTCACGTGATACGTTGTTGTAGCCGTATATTTGATATCTGCTGGTGAAGATGTGAAGAAATACTGGGATGAGGAAGAAGACTCAGGTCGTCACAGCAATGCACTAGATTGGCACCATATAAGATACAACTCATATACATATACATACATGTACTTGTCTTTGCACAATATTACACAAACTCACACACACATATATGTCTATATCTTTATCTAGATTTAATTATAGACTCTTTACCAATACTAAATTAGTCACTAATATTAAACCAGCTAATCAAATTTTATTTTATTCAACAATGTCAGCTGAAAGAAAAAATGAATTAATCCAATCTTATGAATTAGTTAATTCAAAAATTATTGATGCAACAAGAGAATTCTCAATTGATTCAAATAATGTTAAATTATTATGTGTTTCCAAATTAAAACCAGCTTCTGATATTCAAATTTTATATGATCATGGTATTAGACATTTTGGTGAGAATTATGTACAAGAATTGATTGAAAAATCAGATTCTTTACCAAATGATATCAACTGGCATTTTATTGGTAGTCTACAGACCAATAAATGTAAAGATTTATCAAAAATTAAAAATTTGTATTCAGTTGAAACTGTTGATTCTTTGAAGAAAGCAATTAAATTGAATGATTCGAGAATTAAATATAATCCAGATGAACCAAAAATTAATTGTAATATTCAAATTAATACTTCAAACGAGGATGTTAAATCAGGTTTATTGAATAAAGATGAGATTTTTGAATTAGTAGAATTTTTTTTAAATGATGAAAATGAAAAATTGATTAAATTAAATGGTTTAATGACAATTGGTTCTTGGAATGCTTCACATAATGACGATCCAAATGTTGATAATAAAGATTTTACAAAATTAGTAGAATGGAAAAATTTATTAGATTCTAAATATAATTTGGATTTGAAATTATCAATGGGTATGTCTGCAGATTATAGACAAGCCATTAGACAAGGTACATCAGAAGTTAGAGTAGGTACTGATATTTTTGGTGTTAGACCACCAAGAAATTGAAAAAAATATAAATAAACGTTAATTGCCGATATGGATAACCTTATCACCAAAGTCACTACAACATATATATTTAAATAGAACATAAAACTGAATAAATAGTTTTTAATGATTTCACTGACACTGCTAAGAAAATGAAATATGATTCTTAAATTTTCACCATACCTAATTTCCTATACTATGTAACGCGTCAAATTTAAAATTATTAGTTATACAGATTTAATGAAAAATAGAGTTCAATTGAAAAATAGAGTTCAATTGAAAAATATATATATTGAAAACATCACACATCTATAAATTGGTTGCTCATTATATTTTTTTCTTTTTGGAAATAAACACATTCGTAAATTGAAAAGTATCAAAAAGACTTACAAAAAGAAAATTAATAATAAAATGTCTTTGTGGGTTGATAAATATCGTCCAAAGACAATTTCTAAATTATCACATAATGATCAATTAACTGAATTTTTAAACTCGTTAACTGTTCAATCTCGTGATCTACCACATTTATTAATATACGGTCCAAATGGTAGTGGAAAGAAGACAAGATGTATGGCTTTATTGGAATCTATATTCGGTCCTGGTGTTTATAGATTGAAGATCGACGTTAGACAATTCGTAACACCATCTAATAGAAAATTGGAATTGAATGTCGTAAGTTCACCTTATCATTTAGAAATTACTCCAAGTGACATGGGTAATAATGATAGAATAGTTATTCAAGAATTATTAAAGGAAGTTGCACAAATGGAACAAGTTGATTTCCAAGATTCAAAAGATGGTTTAGCTCATAGATATAAATGTGTAATCATTAATGAAGCTGATTCTTTAACAAGAGATGCTCAAGCAGCTTTAAGACGTACAATGGAAAAATATTCAAAAAATATTAGATTGATTATGATCTGTGACTCTATGTCTTCAATCATCTCTCCAATCAAATCCCGTTGTTTAATGATTCGTTCGTCAGCTCCAACCGATGATGAAACCGTAAATATACTGAAAGATATTGCAAATAAAGAAAATGTAAATGTATCGTCTGATGATATTTTAAAAAGAATCGCAATCGAAGCTAATGGTAATTTGAGAGTTGCTATTTTGATGTTAGAATCAATGGCTTTAACAAATGAATTAACTTTAAAACAAAATTCCGTCATAATAAAACCCGACTGGTTGGTTGTTATATTAAAATTAGCGAACAAGATTCAAAAGGAAAGATCAGTGGCTTGTTTAGTTGAATGCCGTGCAGTTTTATATGATTTATTAGCACATTGCATTCCAGCAAAAGTAATTTTAGAGAATTTAACATTTGCACTACTAAAACAATCAGGTAACTCAAAATTGGTTAAAGCTGATATAATTGATATAGCTAGCGTATTTGACGAAAGGTTATCATTAGGTAATAAAGCCATTTTCCATTTAGAAGGTTTCATCGCAAAAGTGATGGTTGCATTAGATAAGTCATAGAACTTTGACATTCAAATATAATTTAAAATAAGTACACATTATTAAATAAAAAAGAAACAAACCATAAAATTAATATAAAATTTATTTTTATTTAAGAATAATTAAGTTTATTTAGTTTGAATGTATGTATAAACATTATTTACATGTTAATTTGAGAATGTTTGAAATATCTCTATGATCTTTTTGGATGGGGTTTATTTAACGACCTCTGTATAACCTATATTGTGGTTCTTTTGATCTTAATACATTTAAATATTTTTTTGTTGGATTTTTGTTTAGTTCATCAAAATAATTAATAGATCTCTCTTCCTTAGCTATCTCATTCTTTGGTCTTAAACTATGTAAAGTAACTCTAATGTCTGATGATTTTGTAACAAACTCATAAACACCTGGCAGTTTATCACCTGCTTTTCTAAATGCTTCTCTTGCAACTTTTTCGTGAAGATCATCACCTGACAATTCAAATATAATCTTACCTGTTGGAACACGAACCATCCAATGATCAAATGCACCTTTACCTTTACCCATTCTTGTTTCGTTACCTTTTATACAAACCGCAATATTTGTAGATAATCTTCTCCAAAGTTGACCATTATTCAATGGTCTAACATATCTCATGATAGCATTATCAGCTTCTTTAAGTTGTTGAGCAGTCAATCGAATACCTTCTGTCTTTAATCTCATTGCATATTTACCAAATTGTATTTTTGAACCTTTTGTAGATCCACCAATACGAACTGGGACACGACCTTTTTGCTTTTTCTTTTGATCTTTGAACCTTGGTGCATACTCATGAGTAAAACGTTTTGTCATTATATTTAAACCAGTTGGAATAGTATTAGCTTCATACGAAGGTGATAATTTAGTCAGTAAGCCAAGTCCACAAATTGCATTTCTATTAAAAAGTGTCATTTTTCAAAATTGTCTAATTATCCTCTTCGAATAAATTAAAAATTAACTTAGCAGATTTTTATATTTAAAATCTCTATTAAACTATACTTACTTATTGTAATTGTAGTATTATCAATAGCAAAAATTTTAATTCAAAGCATTATGTATCTTTGTCTAGTTTTAAATAAAATCCCCAATTTTATTTTATTTAATTTTTCATTGAAATCGAAATTTTGAAAAATTACGAAATTTCAAAAATATCTGAATAGAAAGTAGTGTGTTGAAAAAGATGAATGGAAAGTAAGTAAAGTTAATATTCATTAATCAATTAGATTGATGTACACATACGCACACACACACACACACACACACATATATATATATTCATATCAATATAATTCTTCTTTATATTATATTTTATTTTATAACTGATTATAAATTCAATTCAAGAAACTTACAAAACAAAGCTGCAGGAACGAGGTGATTACAGGATTCTAACGACACTATTTCAAATCTTAAGATCATTTCAAATTAATCTTCTTCTTATTTTTAGTGATTACAGATTAAATAGATTAAAATTTAATATATATTTATCCATAATTTCTTTATATTTCGTAAGTTTTACTCAACGATACTTAAAGTAGTATACCTATTATAAAGGTTATAAGCAGTTATTTTGCGCGGGCACTACAACAGTGTTTTAAATGCAACTTTTAAAATAAATAGTAATTACAAAACAGAATCTGAGAAAATGTAACGACTCCTTCATACTCTTCAAGTTTAAGAGATCAATTGTTTTTAATTTAACTTTTTTTATTGTGTTATCTATACAATTTTGCTTAATTTAAAAAAAATAAATTAAAATTACATAAACTCAAATAGTGTTCAATTTAGATCAAAAGTTCTGAAAAAACAATTTAACAAATATATATACAACATGATGCTAACAAAAGCTGTTGCTCCGAATGTTGGTAAATTGAGTATTAGAGCTTTCACAAATTCTGCAATTGTTTTGAAGGAGATCTCAAATGATATTCTTATGGTTAATAAGAAAGAATACATCAAAGATAAGGATTGGACGAATGTAACTCCTTCAATTTTAAATTTAACTTCTCGATCATTATTTTTAAAAGATAATCATCCAATTGGGATATTAAGGGAAATGATTGAAAAAAAATTGAATAATAAAGGTAATACTTACTCAATTAATAATTATTTTAAACCTGTTGTTTCAAAATTTGATAATTTCGATTCTTTAGGATTTCCAGATGATCACCCAGGTAGATCAAAGTCTGATACTTACTATATTAATAAAGACTTCCTTTTACGTACCCATACATCTGCTCATGAAATGGCTTGTTTCCAACAATTAAGAAAAGACGAGACCACTAATAAATCTGGATTTTTAATTTCTGCTGATGTTTATAGAAGAGATGAAATTGATCGTACTCATTATCCAGTATTTCATCAAATGGAAGGTTCTAAGATTTGGGGACGTGGTCCAATTAATGTTAATGATGGAGAAACTGAACCCAGTCACATCATTCAATTAAGGAAAGATATTAATGAATTAGAAAATGAACTAGAAAAAGAAGAAATAAAAATTGTTGTTGATGATGATAAATCATTAGACGGTAATCCTAAACAAGATTATATGACTGATTTAGAAGTTGATCTTTGTCAACAACATTTAAAGAGATCGGTTGAATTAGTCGTTGCAGAAGTTTTCAATAAGAAAATTAAAAGCATGAAAAAATTTAAAACAAATAATGCTGATATGGTAAAAGAATTAAAAGTTCGTTGGATTAAAGCTTATTTTCCTTGGACTGCACCTTCTTGGGAAATTGAAGTTTGGTGGCAAGGTGATTGGTTAGAAATCTGTGGCTGTGGTTTAGTTCGCCAAGAAGTTTTAGTAAAATCTGGTTATACGAAAGATTCTGCAATTGGATGGGCTTTTGGATTAGGATTGGATAGAATCGCAATGCTTTTATTTGAAATCCCGGATATTAGATTATTCTGGACCTTAGACAAAAGATTTCATAGTCAATTCAAAAAAGGTGAAATAACCCCATTTGTTCCATACTCTAAATATCCAGGTACTGTGAGAGATGTTGCTTTCTGGTTACCAGTCAATTCTTCAGAAGAGCCAGTCCACGAAAATGATATCATGGAGATAGTAAGAAATGTTGCTGGAGATTTAGTTGAATCAGTCAAATTATTAGATGAATTCAAGAATTCAAAAACCGGAAGAACGTCTCAATGTTATAGAATTAATTATCAATCGATGGATAGAAATATTACAAATGATGAAATCAACGAATTTCAAGATCTTGTTCGTGAAGAATTAAAGAAAAAACATAATATTGAGTTAAGATAATAATGGAATTGTTAACTAATTACCATTATATGACAACTGCTACATTAAGCTAGAAAATATTCTCATAAAAAAAAAGTAAGTCTTTTTTAACATATATGTATATATATATATATACTAATACATGTAAATAAAAATAAAATTCAATGTTGGTGAAATATCTTTTTGCTGTATGTACGTTTAATTTTGAATCGCCATTACTAATGCAAATGAATTTATAGGTGAAATTTAATTTTTGGTAATGCATTAAGCGGCTGGTCGAATTTAAGATAAAAATGTGTAGAATTATAATTATTCGATATCAAATAAAGTTAAAATAGTAACGTGAAATAATTAGTATAAATATATATTACTAAACGTTTTTAAGACTGTTTGATTACATTTAATAATTATATCATCAGATCTAATAGGTTTTGAAAAGATAACGTAAACTTAATACTGGAATTTCAAAATTATAGAATCGTGGGACTCATTAAATGTCTTCTAATAAGATTGCAATTCTCTATGGCTCTGAATCAGGAAATGCTGCTGATTTGGCTACAATTTTATCTTACCATTTGAATAAATTTCATTTTGCTCACACATTATCTAGTTTAGGTGATTACAAACCTTCGGATATTTTAAAATGTAAATATATGTTCATACTTTGTTCTACCACTGGCCAAGGTGAGCTACCAACAAATGTTCATGAAGCTTCAACAGGTATTGATAGATATAATACTCTTTGGTCAGTCCTTAAGAAGAAAAATTTACCCTCAAATCTTCTTGATCATTTAAACGTTGCATTCTTTGGGTTGGGTGACTCATCATACCCGAAATTCAATTATGCCATAAGGAAACTTCATCAAAGAATGGTTGTTCAACTAGGTGCAAAAGAAATGTTTGAGAGATTAGAAGCTGATGAAATATCAATGGCTGGTAGTAATAAAAATACAGGATTAGGTGTAGAGTCAGTGTATTTCGAATTTCAAAAGAGAGTTTTAAAAGCTTTGACGGATAAATTTCCAAACAGAAGAATCAATGGTGAGCTAATAAAACGTACACCTCTGAGCGATGATGTATATTTAGAACCAAAAACCTTTTTGAAATTAAATACCGAATCATATTATTCGGAGGTAGACATCACACATCCTAAATTTATTGGTGATGACTCTATATATCAGGGTAAAGTATCACAAAATTTTAGAATTACAGATAAAGAACATTTTCAAGATGTTCGTGAATTAACAATTGAACAAAATTCTGATTTAGAATATTATCCTGGCGATACAGCTGCAATTTACCCATGCAACACAGATGAGGACGTTCAAAAAATACTAGAAGTACAACCTCAATGGTTAGAAATAGCAGATAAAAGTTTGAAATTTACAAATGGAGTTCCACAAAATTTAAATAATGGTGGTTATATATCCAATCTAACTCTAAGAAATATATTGAAATACCATTGTGATTTTAAGAGTATCCCTAAGACAAGTTTTTTCATTAAAGTATGGACTTTTGCGACCGATGTTAGCAGAATGGAAAGAGGTCAGGAACAACTTGATCAACAAAGACAAAAATTAAAAGATTTTGCTTTTGATGAAGACATGCAAGATCTTTACGATTATTGTAATAGACCAAGAAGATCCATATTAGAAGTATTAGACGATTTCCTTTCAATAAGGTTACCATGGCAATATCTTTTAGACTATATGCCTATTTTAAAACCTAGACAATTTTCTATTTCTAGTAGTCAAAATAATCCTGACTTAAAATTAACTGTAGCTATAGTAAAATATAAAACTATTTTAAGAAAGATTAGAAAAGGTGTGTGCACTGAGTATATCACTAACTTAGATACAAATGACCAAATTCGTTATAAGATTGTTAAAAATAATTTACATATAAACAAGTCTTTGCAAATGAATTCCAATATTCCATGTATATTGATCAGCCCAGGTGTTGGTATTGCTCCAATGATGTCTTTAATCAGATCAAATATTTGTCAAAATGTTTATCTATTTTTTGGTAATAGAATAAAAGATTACGATTTTTTATACCAAAACGAATTAGAAAGATATGCCAAGGATGGTAAAATAAATCTTTTCACTTGTTTTTCTAGAGATAGTGTAAATTCTCCAGCATTGAAATATGTTCAAGATATTCTTTGGGAAAAGAAAGAAATGATTTCAGAGCTTATTTTAAAGAAGGAGGCAATAGTTTACTTATGTGGTTCAACAGGTAAAATGCCAATTCAAGTTCGAATAACCATTGTTGAAATATTAAAAAAATCAGGTTATTTTGAAGATGATAAAAAAGCAGAAGCATATTTAAAAGATATGGAAAAACATAACAGATATTTCCAAGAGACTTGGTAATGTTACGAATAGCATAATTTATAATATTATAATGATTAAAAAGTTGCATTTAATTCATTTTATAATTTTAATATTATTAGAATATTATACAATATATTTAACATTAGAGTAAAGTTAATTAATTATACACATTAAATTTATCTAATTCATGATTATGTTTTATATTTATTTATTTATTTTATTTTTTAATATTTTTACTTTATATTTTATCTTGTTTATTCTTCTTCGTTAAACTTTGGAGCTAAGAAGAATTGTAAGAAACCACTCTTTAAATCGAATTGGAAAAGAGCTGGAGCCTCACTGGATAATCTGATACCAACAGAATCGGATAAAGAAGAACCTTTAATGATATCTAATAAATATTTAGCACCGAAAGTTAAATCAACTGGTTGATCCATTTCTAATTTAATACTTTCTTCTGGTTTATCCATATTAACAAAAGGTTTTAATATCACGGAACCTGAACCGATATCACCATCAGCAACAAACTTAATGGTTTCTTTTGTAATCATGATATTCAACGAATCACTTAATTGAGATAAGTCTCTAACGATTTTACTAAATTCAACAGAAGGCATTAGAATGTTAGAATCATATTGTAATTCTTCGATCTTCAAGAAATCGGCATCAATTTCCATTAATTTTAAAGAATATTCAGCGATTCTATCTTTCTTAGTGTCTTCAAACAATAATAAAACAGAATCTGGGTTTTCATCAGCAATCAAAGTCAATGTATCAGTGTTGTTACCACATCTCAAAATTTTTGATAAGGAAGATAAATCCATACCTAAGGTGATTGGGTGATCACATCTGTATTCTTGGAAAGCTTCAGTACCGATTTCTAAAGAAACTAATAAGACTCTTGAATCATCGACAGCTTGGGCAATGATTCCCTTTGGAGTACATTGGAAGTTAACTAATTGAACACAATCTTTGAAACCATCGATGATTCTTTTAAATAAACTGGCCTCTTCAAATTTAGCTTCTAACATTCTTTATTTTATTGTAATTATGGGTCTATAATATTATAGTTGGTTTCTTATTTTTGCAAATGAATAAATTTTAAATACAATACAACCAATAGGTAAATACATAGATTTATATAGTTGCAATAAAACAAAAGTAACATCTATCTGAATTTCATATAGATAGATACATATATATATGATATCGAAAAAATAATGCAAAAAAATAGAAAACGCCAAACTTAATTTCGTGTTTAATTTAGTATTTACGCGTTCATAAATGTCATATTAATAAATGCCACTATAGGCATGGCATTCTGCAACTTCCTAAAGCAAAGAAAAAGAAAAAGCAGAAAGGAGAAATACAATTTAGTAATAGTAATAATAATAATACATTTATTGATTTAAAGTATAAATTATAAAAGCGATTGTTACAAAATATATATAAAAAAAGTTGCAATCACAACTCACAAAATAATTAATATCACAACAAAGATGAAACTAACCTTACAGTTCTCCCCTCAATTTCTTAATCAATCTTAATTCATTTCCTTTTGAATAAAAAAAACCAATCAGACAGTAAAAATCGAAAAATAGAAAATAATCTTGCAAATAATATAATTGAATTTGGCCAAAAAAATGAGATAGAAAGAAAGACTACTGTGTGATGAAAATACACGATTCGTTATATTCAAGCCTTAGTAGCATTGTACAACTCCTTTTCGGATTCGTATCTCTTCTTATCAGCATCAGCTTTGGCTTCGAATGGAGCCTTTTCATCATCGTTCAAAGCTCTCCATTTTTCACCCAAAATTCTACCGATTTGACCGAAAGAAACGTCTGGATTTTCGGCTCTAACAATGTCTCTAGTTTCGTTGGCAAAGAACATATAAGCAGACATAGCTCTCTTTGGAGCATTTGGATCCTTCTTTCTTCTATGTGTTCTCTTTTTAGTTTCTCTTGGACCAGCCATTGTTGTAATTAATTGATGGTTTGTGTTTTGTTTTAATTGTATCTACAATACATAGACATACGAACAAATGAATATATAAGAATAGCAACAATAAATAGCACTACAAACTAAAAAAAGTAACTATACAAAATGTGCAATCCAATACTTATAATAAAAAGGTAGAATACTAAACAGAGAACAGTAAATAGTTAACAGTTAACAAATTGAAAAAGAAGCACAATAGAAACCTAATACCCATAATAAAAAAAATACTAACACATTGTGAAACCCAAAATTATCCTATTGCTGTAATAACTACAAAACTCACCACTATATATATACATTTGCATATAATTTCACATATGTGTGCAATACAAAAAAGATACCGAAAACAAACCACTGCCAGCAAATTTCTAAACTGTGTGCAATCCGCTATGCCTGAACGTATGCCTCGGGCGTCAACACAAATAGCAGTCGACAACGGTGGACAGCCGGAAAAGACAAGAAAAAAAAGAAATTATCAGAAACATTAATGGTGAGAGCGGGTGTTCATGCGCTGTTTCTGCCCTATTCACACGCTCGGGTTTTGTTTATTTATTTTCACGGGTTGGATTTTATGGTCGGTGGGTATTTCTTGTTTCAGAGAGAAGGCATGGCGGGAGCCCGGGAACAGAACACATAGGCTAGAACGAAAGTTGGTTTTGTCATTTCCCTTCCGGTGCGTGCTGGAGCGTAGCGTGAGTGTGCGTGGGAGTGTTGGCGGGCCCGTTCGTATGAGACGATGCTGCTGCGCACATGTGCTCGTGTGGTGGGTAACCCACGGGAAGCGGAAAGTTTACTAGAGGCGATGGAAGACAGATTAAGAGGGTGCGGGTGCGGGTGCGGGTGCGGGTAACTCTGGTGCCAAGAACTTGAAGAAGTGGTAATGAGATGTGGGAATGTGGGAATGTGGGAATGTGGATATGTTCGAATGTTCGAATGTTCAAATGTTAAAGATATCAATGTTAACAGTAGTGTATGTATAGAAGTGTATATAATTATATAAACTAATCTTCTTCTTGCTCTTCTTCTTGTTCTTCCTCAGCTCCGTTTTCTAATGTGTTGTTTGTTGTGATGCGGATTAAACCTCTTTTGGCGTCTCGCAATAATGATGGGATCAGTATGCCTTCTTCTTGTATTCCACTGATTTCTTTGCTCCAACTATAAATACGTTCCTTGATTCTATTTGCTTTGATTAAATAGTTTCTGATCTTCGATAAATTTCTGATGAATTCTTGATTTCGTTGCAACGCGATTTGTGATAGTTGTCTTGCTGTCTCCAATTCCTCGTTGATTCTATCGATGTTCTCATTTGAATTACTGAACTCTTTGACCAAACTGGATAATGAATTGAAAGTAATGCTGTCCGCACCGTTTTGTTTCTTCAATTTATCTTCTTCGTCCAGTTTTCCGTTCCCATTTCCACTGAGATCATCATCATCACCATTATGTTTAGTTAGAACGTCTACGTTCGGTATAGCAAAAAAAGGATCTTCATCAGGATCTATTTCTTCATTATCAATTTTAGGTAATTCATTCATTTTATCATTTTCTTCATCTTCGTTTATCGTAGTATTGTTTGCAGTCGTGTTATCAATGTCGTTCTCATTTTCATTTTCGTTTTCATTATCGCTCTCTTCAATTAACAATTTATGATCATAATCCTTCAAATTTAAATTACATTGATGTAATGGATCAACCAAATTACCCAACAAAACTTCTAATAACTTAGTGTAATTATTAACAGAATATTGCTCTTTCTCTACCATTAAAATGGTTTGTAATGCCAACTTTTTAAGGACTTTTGATTTATATACATGTGAAATTGAATCCTTTGTAGAAATATCATTCAATGATGAAATCGGACTTAGAATTTTATTAATATCTACTAATTCATTTAAATTATATTCATCATCTTCATCTTCATCATCATCTTCGTATTTTTTAGTAGTTCGATCAACATTAAACCTCATTCTTTTTCTTTGTAAAAGATTATGTTCTGATCCATTATAAAAAATACATTCTTCATCGATAGGTTTTGTATTATTGATATTTGTTCTAGTGACAAATTCACTCTTTTGTAATAATTTGTTACCTCTATTACTAGTAATACCGTTAGTTTCTGGAAATATTGTCTTGCCATCAAGGGATCTTTTAAGAATTGGATAGTTACCACATTTTTCTCTTATTAGCTTCTGAGAAAATTTTTTAATGAATAATTGTTCCTCTGTTATATTTGATGTCATCTGATCTTGTAATATTTCTTTATTCATACTATCAATTTAGTGAAACGATTCAATTTAATCAATTGATTGAAGAGTAATACCCTTATGCTAATATATGCTTTGTACGTTTCTAACTTCAAGTCAATGAACTGTTTGACTATATTTATTATAATATTCTAAAGTAAATAAAAACTAGTAAGACGAAGTTTACATACCCAAGAACAAGTTTGATCAAACATATACAACTTACAGATACCTTCATTTATATTATCATTTCTATGATGTTTATTTTTAATTTTTTTTGTTTTCCATATTTTATTTTTTATTTTTCTGTTTTCCATTTTTTCGTTAAATTTTAACATATTGTGAATGAAATACCTATGTAATGCTCTTAATCGATGATTATAACAACATGCAATAATACTAAAAATAATATGTATTTAATTATAAAGGGTAGAAAATTCAACCAATAATAACAGTATTGTGAATATTAGTAATATATTATTTAAAAAGATTGTATTAAAGTACTACGATAATTAGTTTTTTTAATGTTACAGCTGAAAAAATACATTATTGAACTCAGAAAAAGTTATGTACCTTGATTCCTTGAATGTTTAAGTTGATATTACAAAACAACTTATACAGTTAAATAGATATATGCGTACTTATTTGCTATTATTTGCGATATCTTAAATTATTTTGCAAGTAGAAATGTTTGTACAATTATTGCGCAGTACCTAAGAAGGGAAAGTTTTGCGTCACAAATAAATGCCAATCTTATTTGTAAACGTCAGTGCATCTTCTAATCTGTAAAACACTAAATATATCTATTTTAAAGAGTAGTCAAATTTATTTCATTGGAAACCTTTATTTATATTCATATACATCTATATATATTCAATTTAAACTCAAATATTTTATTGATCAAGATCAAGGAAGCAACTATTTGGCTAATGGAGAATGAATCGTATATCAAATGAAAGAAACAGTTATTTTTATAAGCCTAAATTAGAGCTTCCATTACATAATGAAGATCTAAAGAAGCATATAAAAAATGTTCAACCACCAAGAGCTCCAAGAACAATACATGAAAGTTCAAAAATAAGCTTACCTCAGAGATATGAAGTTGTACAAATACTAGGTAAAGGCTCTTATGGTATAGTTTGTTCAATAAGAGATCTTCATCATAATAACAAAAATTGCTTATTAGCAGTAAAAAAAATTAATAATATATTTTATAAAGAAATTTTACTCAAAAGAGCTATAAGAGAACTGAAATTTATTAAATTTTTTAGAGGTCATAAAAATATTATTAGCTTAGTTAATGTTGATATCGTTACTGAATCTCCATATGATGGGTTATATTGCTATCAAGAATTAATTGACTACGATTTGGCAAAAGTGGTTCATTCTTCCGTACAATTGACTGAATTTCATATTAAATATTTTTTTTACCAAATTTTATGTGGTTTGAAATATATTCACTCTGCAGATGTGATACATAGAGATTTAAAACCAGGAAATATATTGTGTACACTAAATGGTACATTAAAAATATGCGATTTTGGTCTTGCGAGAGGAATTTCTCAGAATGTGATTAACTTAATTAATAACCAAAATTTAAAGAATGAAGAAACTCAAAGGTACAATTTAGATATTACAAACTATGTTGCAACAAGGTGGTATAGAGCTCCAGAATTAATTTTATCTCATAGCAATTACGATAAATCAATTGACATGTGGGCATGTGGTTGTATCCTAGCTGAATTTTATGGAAGAAAACCTATATTCATGGGCAAAGATGCAATGCACCAAATATTTGAAATTATTAAGATACTTGGATCTCCATCAAAAGAGTTATTGCAAAAATATGGGTCATCAAAATCTTGGAGTATTTATAATTCTAATATGGGTAATTATAAGCAAAAATTTTGGAATGATGTATATCCACATGCAAGTGTTGAAGGAGTTGATTTAATTGATAAATTAGTAAGGTGGGAATCCACTGAGAGACTTACTGTTGAAGAAGCACTCGAACATTCATTTTTCAAAGATATACGAAATAAAGAGGATGAACCAATATGCACATACGGTGAATTCGATTTTTCTTATGAATATTCATTACATTCAATGAATGATTTAAGAGAATATTTAGAAAACGAAGTTCAGAGATTCAAAGAAGAAAATGTATCCTACTATAATAAAATGCACTCTGATACACAAATCACAATTTGAATAAAATAATTAATTTTAATTTACTTAGTAACTTTATAAATAAAGTAGGTATCAAACATTTAATTTAATAATTCATAGTTAGTAAGATCATATATTTTATATATCAATCAAAGAATTGACAAGCTCATTTGAGTCGTTTAAATACTTCACTGTCAGTCTGTCGCTCTTGTGACAAACATATTTTTATGGCAAATTTTTTTTGGTTGCGGGTAATCTAATTTTTACAAGATTGAAAAATTAAAGGTTTTCCATGAACTTTTCGATAAATTATTTTGAACCAATTCAGTATTTATATATATGTTGTGATTAAATAATATCTTTTGATCATATGGTATATACAATTGAATTACAATTGTTGTATTAATCTTAGTTTTAATTAATAAAAGTAGTAGATTAAGGTTATATTAACTGATTAACTTAATATAATTGATTTTTACAGATTTTGTTAGAGATCAAGATTTGTAAAATATAAAAATTTTTGATTTATTTTTCAGAATAGGGATAACCATATACATAAGATAAACATATATTTTATACTGTTCTAAAAGGTTCAAGAATATAAAACAAATAATACAAAAATAAATATAAATATAAATTGCTATTTTTTTAGTACTCGATATAACAAGATGGATAATTTATCAGCTCCAAGACAGGGTAGACATAGAGCATTATCAGTTAATACCTATGATAATGACCAAAAAATTTCAATGTCTAGTTCCTTAGATCAATTAGAAGCAGATCTCGCTTTGATACAATCTAATTGGAATAAAATTATTACCAACGATGCAAATCCACTTGAATTAGCTTTAAAATTTTTAGATGATACCTCAGTTGGGTTAGGTCATTATTTTGGTGATTTTAATGAATTGAAGCAAAAAATTGGTTATGATTTACAAATTGCGGTTAATGAGCATTACCAAGTTTTCAATAATAACATTGCATCTTATTCAGTTGCTGTTAATTCTATTGCAAATGCTGAACATAATATTGAAAATATAGAAAATTCAGTGAAAGAAGCAAATACAAAAATTAACCAAGATAAAGGTACATTGAAAGAATTAAATGACTCCACTATGTCTCATACAAAAATGATAGAAACAATATCTGCTATCGAAGAAATTATAACACTACCTGAAAAAATGGATGATTGTATTAGAAAAGAAGAATATAGAGAAGCTCAAATATTATTAAAACGTGCGTTATACCTGTCTACAACACATTCTCTGTGGGAAATTCACTCTTTAGCACCAATAAAACAACAAATAGATTTAGCAGAACATAACTTGTTTAATAATATGATGGATGAACTCCATGATATCATTTACTCAAAAAAAAGCTCATCTGAATTTGACAATGAAATATTAAAAAATATAAATAATACAAAGAAAGACTTTTCAAGTACGGAAAATTATCTGTATACAATTTTAAGCATAGATATTGATAAGCAGTCTGACATTATGAATACTAAACTTAAAGATTTTCTGGAAAATATTACAAAATTAAAATCAAAAAAACCAAGCTCTGTGTATATAGAAGAAGCTACAGAATACGAAAGAATTTTTAATTTATTAGTTTTGATTAATTCATTGGATAAATTACCTTTAGCTTTACGAGTATTAGTTGATAGAGCAAATAGAGAGCTACATGAAATTATTTTACAAAGCAGCGAAGAGATGCGAACAAGACACCCTTCATTATTAAAAATTGGTGGGGCTCCATTGGATGATGATTTTGGTATTTCTATGAGAAATCCAGTTTCAATTATTATGCGTGAATGCTTTTGGAAAATTTTTGCAAAAATTCTGTTAGCAATGCAAAGACATAGAGTTATTTATGAATCAATTTCCGCATTTGAGCATATGTTTAATATTAATATGTCTTATAGATATGATGATATTTGGAAAAAGTGTTTGATTGAAGTAAAATCGCTATTAAATAAATACCTAAATGACACTTCAATTGAAAAGAGTGCAGTAAGTCGCAGAAGAGGTGCTAGTACCAATAAAAACTTACAAAACGAAAAATTGTTTAATTTACAAAATAACCTTCAAGATAATTCTATTGCCAAAAATCATGCATCTGAATTAAAAACTCTATTACAAGATATGTTTCCAGGATTTTCAGTTCCTGGTGATATAAACTTATCATCCATATATGTTGAAGAAGAATCTTACGAAGAAGAAGAAGCATTAATTCAGCCAACAGTATTTAATATGAAATTAATTTTGGAACCATTATTATTATTTATACAGGCCACGACTAATATTCTTCCTGAAAATCATACTGATAATTCGAAATTATCAATGTCATTTTTATCTGAATATATAAATAAGACATTTTTACCAAAATTTGAAAGTACCTTCTATATCATTTTTGATAAAAACGTATTTTCCAACAACCCATATGCTTTTGAACTTAATAATGAAAACATTAATGTATTAAAATCAGTAATTGACTTTCATTCCCTGTTATGTAATTCACTAATTGTTTTGAATACAACTTATACGTTCAGAGTTAATGTCTGTTCTGTAATAATTGGGGTCCTCGGAAAGTTTGAAAAATATTATGAAAATTTATTCCAAGTTTTATTAGGTGTTACTAATGAAAATTATACCAGAAAAATATTAGGTGTTTGGATGAATGATAAGGAGTTAATGAAAACTGAATTCCAGTATTTAATCAATGATGATAAGATTGATAGTAATGTGGCCGCAAGATTATTTAGTCATTGCTCACAATTTTATTATAAAGGACATGGATTAAAAAAAGATGATTCATTTAATAATATTGATTTAGATATAGTTTTACATTTTTACAATTCTTTAGATTGGGCTATGAAATGGTTAGGACAAATTAGAAAATCTGTCGATTCTCCTGAAATAATTGTCGATGAAAATGCAAATGCTAATGAAATTAGAAGAATGTGGTCTTTATTTGATTCATTGGAGTTATCTCAAGTTATAAAAACATCAAAATTACAATTATCGATGGATGCTGCGACTGTTAACAAATTTGATATTATAGTTGAAAGAATTAAGAACTTAAAATTACGTATATTGACCTCCTTGAGATTTGACTTGAGAGCCAGAGTTATACTTAATATTGGTAGGATGTTTAGAAATAATCAAAATTGGAGTCCAGATGTGGGTAGTACAGAATTGGATTCAAACATTGGTAACTTGATATCAGATATCAGAATGCACGAAAACCGTTTGAAATCCAATTTAGATGCCAAAGCGAGAGAGCAAGTAGTATCTGGTATCGACGATGTAATTAACTATGCATTTATATCAGGAGCAACCTCCATAAAATTAATCAACACTAATGGTATCAAGAAGATCAACAGAAACATCACCTCTTTACAGAATGTGTGTAGAAATGTTATTGATGATTCAAGTTCAATCAGCATGAATAATGCATTGAATTTTTATTCTGCTTGCGAATTACCTGAACAACAATTTTTTAAGAAGGTTGATGATAAAGAATTCGGCTATTTAAATAAAAGTGATTTAAAAAATATTATAAGATTGATATACGGTGAGAGTGCTTCTCCAGCAACTAGAAATCAAAAACAACTAAATTCCCATATTAGAGTGACCTCTTTGTCTGGCAATAAGAGATATAATGAAGCCATACAAAAGATCAATTCATTAACAATAAAATAGATGAGTAGTTAACTTAAACTCTGTAAATATAGATAGACGACGAGATATAAATACATTTATATACAAATCTTACACTGACTATAATTAAAATAAACCATACTTACTGATCGTAAAACCGGCTTTTTATTGACAGACTAAAATAAGCCTTACACATTAAGGCATGAGCTATAATAACAAACTTGAAAAATGGTATGCTCGGATCGCGGTTATCATTTAGGTAAATGAAGAAAGGCTACATCTCTCTTCTATAATCAAGAAACTCAACCAACTTATTAATTTTATATATTTAGCCACTATAAATTCGTATTTTTATTACTCTTACTGACTTTAATTAGTTAGTATAAAAAAAGGTGGTGATACTTAAAAACATAATTAGGATGTTAGAACCGTCGATTGAAATAATCAGCGTTGGAGACGAAACTGGTTGTGTTGATCTAGAAAACTCTAACAACATAATTTCTGATAATATAACCGGATCTTACAAAGGTTCACAAAAGAGTAATAAATCCAAATCTAATGAAATATTAGAACTAGACAGTTCAGTCATTATCACCGAAAGAAAGTCTTTCGAAATTGATATTCCATTTTTGGAAGATGATTTAAATAAAACAAAATTAGCACAAAGTACATCCAAAAATAATGTTAGCAATAATAGGAAGGAAAAACCTCTTCAAGATTTAGATGAATTACTGGCATCAACTGATTCAGTTTCTACATCTTTTGATAATAGCTTTAGAAATGGAAACGCAAGTAGTAACAGAATATCAACGTTAGCTAATCGATGGAAAGCTGATTTAACAAAACCTAATACAAATATTGAAAACACTAATTCAATTAATAATTTTAGACAATCCGTTGATTCACTGAATAAATATTCAGATGACGTATTAAATATTCTTCCAATTTCATCACCTCTACGACATTCACAATCTATTCATCACGAAACCCAAAATATTAACTGCAATGTCAATCAAAATAATAAAGCTCTAGAGAAGAAAACATTATTTGTTCCATTAGATAGTACAAGCGTAGAAGACGTGCTTGATCTAGAATTTTCCAAAATTTTAAACACATCGACATCGAACCCAGTTCTTTCTACACCTATCAAGAAAAGAAGTGGTAATATAATTGATTGTACATCATTGACTTCATTTGATTCCTTTGATATCAAAGACAAAAAGATTAAAAAAATTAATAATACGGAAAAACTGTATCAGAGCAAATATCATCAATTAAAGTATTATATCAGTCGAGGAAAAGAATTCACTTCAATTGAATCGAAAAATATAATTGAAAATAACATGAAATCAAATAGAGAGTTATTTAAAAAAGCCAATCAAGGCTACAGAAATAATATAGCCGCAAGATCAGCCATTATTATTGAGATGTCACAGAATATAATAGATATATTAAAAAATAAAGTTGATGACTTGCAAAACATTATCCAACCTAGTACTTTACAAGCAAGTTACAATAGAAAAAAAGAATTAATAAGGTTTTTAAGAAGATCAGATAGTGAATATGATTTCAACAATGATATATATTATCCTACAAATTTAAAAATAATTGAAGAAAATGTATGTGTACTATATTATGATGCAATGGATTTTTTCAAAGAATACAATTCAAATAAAAAGAAACTTTTTCATGAAATTAGACAATACACTAAGTCAGGAAAACACATACTTTTAACTATCTATGGATTAAATAGTTTAAAGAAAAGCATTCAGAACATTGAGAATAACAACTATATAAATAAAGTACAAAATAAATTGAGTGGATCACCGTCAAAACAGACAAGAGGAAAGAAATTGAAAGAAATTGAGGATCTGCATATGACCTCTAAAACCATAGAAATGCGCTTGAGATATATAGATAGAATTTGGGGAATAAAAATCCACACTGTCAATTCACACGTAGAATTTGTAAATTCTTTACCTAACCTTCTTTCTTTGGTTGGCAAACAATATAATGATCCAGCCATTAAATACATGAAATATTCCTATATGAATGTAAGATCAGCAACAGATAGAAAAGATTTATTAACAAAGATAATTCATCAAATCGGGCGGGTTCCTGAGTTAAAAGCTGAACAAATTACTAGAATATATCCTAACTTTCAACAGCTGCTAGCTGATTTTAGGAGTGGTAAGATAAAATCTGATAAGGACGGCAAACATTTGATGTCTGAGAAATTGGAGAGTATGTTACATTCTTTATTTACAAGCACAAATCCAGATGATGTTATTTAGGGGGGAAATCGCATTATATTAAAATATTTATTTTTTATAGTATATAAATTAACTATTAAAGTAACATACCAAACTAAATGAAGAATATGAACTACCTTTTTTGGCGTTTGATAAATTGCATTTTACAGAAAGTACTGTTATGAATAAAAATATTTGTTAATAAACATATTAATATAATGACAATTATTTGGTACTACTATTTTTATAGCAATATAAATAAATGGTAAAAAATTATATTAATTTAATACATGCTTTACTGTTAGATAATCATCCTCATTTAATCTATCTTTGTATTCTTCTATCATTTTAAAACCTTCCGATAGCTCAGATAACTCCGATTCGTTAAATACAATTTTTGCTGAAATTAAATGGCCTAAGAAATTCAAGATTCTATCTATCAAATTTAAATCTGTTTCATGTTTTAGACAGCCAATAGTAGAAAGAATGATGTCTTCCTTACGGAACAATTCAATTAATTCTTCATCAACTGTGACTGAAGTTAAGTAAGCAGCTAAAAGTGCTATAGCTCTCATTTTTAGCTTTGTCTTAGAATATGAGTTATTTAAAATTGGAGCAATAATATCTAAACCTTTGGATTCAAAAAACATTTTTGCATTATTTTTATTATTTCTTATCAAATTCGATAAGGCGTATAATGACTTCACTCTAACATTTAAATGTTCCGAATTACTTTCTGATGCTAAAGAAATCAACTTAAGAATACCACCATCGTATTTGACAAAATTATCTTGAGCAGTAACGTTGTTTTGTACAGCAGTACCTATTATGGATAAAGCGGCAGCTCTCATATCGGCATCTTCATGTTTTAAAATATCAATTATAGGTTCCCACATTTTCATATTCTCTATATTATTGGCATTATCTATATTTTCAATCAACAGTTCGAAATTATCAATTGCAACTAACTTATGTTCTAACTCAGCTTCTGGATTTGCTATAACTTGTAATGATTCCTTCATTAAAGTCGGATCATCTGGACCTGCACCGCCAAATAATTGTTGCAGTAATCTTGGATCAGGTTGACCTGCTCTAGCAATTGCATCTTTGTCACCTTGCGCATTGGCAATGGACCAATGTAATAATTTTTCCATCTTATTTTATGTACGTATTATTAGATTATGAGATAATACACACTCTGGTTTTATTTTTCTAACAATAAGTTTAAGTAAAAATAATAAGACGGTTATATAAATAGCAGTTCCTTTAGAATAAGTATATATAATTTTTAGATATAAAAAATTTAACCACTTATATATATCATACATGTAAATTCTGCTTACAAGTTTATTTTAAATTTCTATTACAAATTTCAAAAATCGATGAGCTTTTGAAGAAAGTTCTCGAAAGCGCTAGAAGAAATTGGACAAAGAAGGAATTGAAAAATCAATGCCACTTACAAAGTATGTGCCAAAACCAAATTAAGTACATATATGATTTTAAGGTTCGTGTTGATGTTTAAATTAATTATAGTTAAGCTGATGTCATTGCAAACAATAATCATAACATTAATTTAAAATATTGTTAATTATTAACTTAATGAGAAGAGAAGATAGTTGTATTTGCTTTAAAATACTAAATGACTATATTAATACAGGAGATTATAGGTAGTAATCAAATATTTTAGGACAAAAAGAATTGACATTACATTAAATTAAATGAGTAACCATCCTAATCAGAAAATTGACCCAATATTTGGTCAAACTAGAGCATTTGCATTGGATGATCCCATGATCAATCCAGAAATAGTGAAATATTTAAATAGTGTGAAAGAGCAAGCCATTATGTCTGTGTTTGATGAATATTTGGATAATAATAAAACTGATAATACTGCTAGACATATAGCATCAATGTATGATGATGATGGTAGCCACAACGCTAATATTAATGATAATCTGGCTGGTATGAAAAGGAGTCGGGAAGAACAGAATACTATAGAAAAATATACGATGACTCCAGAAAGACAATCATATATAAGGAAATATCCTGAATCTTTAATAAATTTCCAAAGAAATATTCAGAATTGGACCAAATGGTTTAAAACATCTAAAAGGAAATTACTAGAATTAGGGTATGTTTTTGAAGGTTATGATAGCGAGACAATGAATTTAATTCTTTACTATTTAAGAAAATACTTGAATGATACAAAAGAAAAAAAAGGAATGACATTACACTTATTGAATATATTAAAGGATACTCCAGATCAGATAGAAGAAAATGAAAATATGAGTATAGACAATGATTGGTTAGAATCGACCTTTTGTATATTGAAATCGAGAAGATTAAAAGGTTTGGATGACGTTAAATTAATAATTTCACAAAGGCATTCATTCACTCCAATGGGATTCAAGCAATGGAATAAATATATCATTGAAAATGAACCTTCGCATTCTACGTTTGTTAATATAATTAATAATAAGAATATATGGATTTTAATACATTTTATGACCAATGAATGGATAAAGGTAATAGATGCAAATAGGAAACCAGAAAACTCCGAAAAATTATCGCAATGGTTATTATATATACTGCTTCATCTTCCTGACTGTTTAACATCTGAGTACGTAAGTGACCTTAGATCTCTGGCTAAAAAATGTAGGCAATTCATTTTAGTTAAAGCAAATGAAGAAACTAACGCTAAAATTAATCGAGTACCAATTCCGTTAACTCAAGAGTTAATTGATCTAAATAAAGCTTCAACTATAAAAGGATCGCCAACAATAACTGAACTAGTATTATGCATTATATCAGAAATATATGGTCAAAAAGATTTGACATATTGGGAAGATGTTTAACGATATTTAATTCTATGTATCAGGTATGTGATAATTAGAATTCATGCTAAATTATTCTGTTTTTAATTATAATAACAAATGAATAAGATTGTCATGTTGTTCTGCCACTGATAAAATATCCTAATAGTCTAATTAAATATAGGAATAACTTAAATTTTAAATATTATTGTACTATTATTTAATTTTAATTGCAGTCTCTTTCGAACAACATATATATCGTCAGGTCGTTGGTTTTTTAGTTTTTTGAATCTTAAGAAAAAATCGTCAAAATAAAATCGATGACTCTTGTCCAAATGAAGAAGTGAAAAATATTAAAAATTGTAATGAATTGTACAGATCTTCAAAAATAATATATATATATAGAATAATTTTCTATTTGATGTTATTGTGTTTATAATTGGAAAACAATTACAATTAAGTTACCCCAGGGACAATTTTTGTGTTATACAATAATCCAAATTATATTCCGATCGAGCTCATTTGTAACTCTTGGATTATAGCATTATCAAGATAAAAAAAAACCATTAAAAATGTCAGGAGAAGACATTCCACTGCAATTAGTTGATGACTTGGATTTAGCCCCAAAAAAAGATAATGCTAGAGTTATTAAGGATTTATTAGCAGGTACTGCTGGTGGGATTTCTCAAGTTTTAGTTGGCCAACCATTTGATACTACTAAAGTTCGTTTACAAACTTCTACCACCCCAACAACAGCTATGGATGTTGTGAAAAATCTATTGAAAAATGAAGGTCCTTCTGGTTTTTATAAAGGTACTCTTACTCCGTTAATTGGTGTTGGTGCTTGTGTCTCTATCCAATTTGGTGTCAATGAAGCTATGAAAAGATATTTCCGTTCTGTTAACAACTCTAATTCAGACACCTTAAAACTATCCCAATATTATATGAGTGGTTTAGCTGGTGGTGTTATGAATGCTTTCTTAGCTTCACCGATTGAACATGTGAGAATTCGTTTACAAACTCAAACATCATCAGGAGCAAATGCTGAATTCAAGGGTCCTTTGGACTGTATTAAGAAATTAAGAGCTCAAGGTGGTTTGATGAGAGGTTTAACAGCTACCATGTTAAGAGAAAGTCACGGTTGTGGTACTTATTTTTTGGTTTATGAGGCTTTAGTTGCAAGAGAGGTAAATAGTCTGAATGTTAAAAGAATTGATATTCCAGCGTGGAAACTATGTATGTTTGGTGCATTATCGGGTACTACTTTGTGGATGATGGTTTATCCACTGGATGTGGTTAAATCAGTTATTCAAACTGATAATATCAAGAATCCTAAGAATGGTAACACTATTCGTGCTGTTGCAAAGAGCATTTATGGTAGAGGTGGTTTATCTGCCTTTTTCAAAGGTTTTGGTCCAACAATGTTAAGAGCAGCACCAGCTAATGGTGCCACTTTTGCAACTTTTGAATTATTTATGAGACTTATGGGTTAGTTTTGTTTATATATTATAGACGATTCCAAAAAGTATTATTGTGATATATTATACAAATAGAAGACGGTATTAATTAAATAATTATGTATTCTACACTTTTCAAGTTATGCATTTAAAATTATTAATTTATTAATAATATTGTAATTAAAAATATTCATTTCTTTAAATTCTATGTAAATTTAACATAAATTTATAATTTGATTAAATTTTCTGTTAGAAGAAACTATTCAAGTCTTCTTAATAAGTACTCCACCTCAACCTCCTTTGTAATTGGGATAACAATTTCTTTATAAATTTTTACCAAATATTCTGGGGTTATTCTTCTTTCACCCTCTTTATTTGTTGGGTCAACACCATAAACCTCAGCCTTTGTCGTTAACCTTAATAAAATTTTTTCTTCGACAGCGGAGTTCGTAATATTTTCCATGATACCATCTACATCTTTTCTCATAATTAGATCAGTATATAATTCTACATTACCTTGAAATTTTGCTTCAGCAACAAATTTACCAAAATGAATTCTTCTACTTAAACTCTGTAATAATTCAATGTCTCTGGTTGCAACGGAACCAAAATTTTCAGCTTGATCACCATCATATTTTGAAATCAATGGTACAATTTCATCAATATAGATTTGTTTTATTTTATTATTATAATTGACCTCTGAAGAATATTTAGCTAAAATTTGTGGATATTCAATGCTTGGTAAAATTGGTTTCAAAATTTTATCTGGAAAAAATGGTGTTTCATCAGGAGATTCGAATCTTCTCAGTTGTGAATGAACAATTTCCAATTGTAATATAGCCCAGTCTAAAAATGAACCATCGAAATTTGGAATTGATAAATTTGAATGATTAGGATCGTAGATTGATGGACAAGTTGGAAAATGAGATCTTTCAATGAACTTGAAGATAATAGAATCTTCCATTTTCACTAATTCATCTCTAATGTTTTCTAAATTTAAAACTGTGTCTGGTTTTATGAAATTCATTTTAATACAACTATCTGGATTGATACGGATGATTGATTCTCGTCAAATCAGATATATTAAACTTATTTTGACATAGTGTCAAGTAAATTATTATTCACATTATGTAATATTATTTTATATAAAATTAAAATACAATGCTAAGTTTGTGTGTGAATTGTAATCATTACATTATGTGTTGATGACTCTTCAGTAACATTTAAATTCCATTAAAATTTGAAAAAATAAGCATTGAAATTTCCTATAAAAATTGACCGATGACAGTTAGTTCATAATTTTTTATGGTCAGTAATCTTAAATAAAGTTGCTTTTATTAGTGGTTATAAAATGTTTAATGCAGTATGTATTTATTATAGATCTTAAATAAAATTTAATCTATTATATTAAATACTGTTGGAAAAAAAATTATTTGATTTGTAAACCAGAAGTAAGGAATATTATTGCATATAGTGTGGATGGAAAAATTGATCAAAAAAACTTTGTTGTGTGTTCATCATTAATCAATGGAATCGAATATTATTTTGTTGGGATGTTTTTATTTAAATCTTTGAGTAGATCATCATTATTTTTCATTTCTTGTTCGAACTGTTGTTTTGTAAAATTTGAATTTTTATTTAAAAAATTATTATAAGTTCTAAACCATAAAAATCTTTTAAATCTTGAATGCTTATCATTGTTTAAACCATAATTTGAATAAGCACAAATTAAATTTTCTTCTATTGATTCCTGTGATAATAAGAGATTTGGTTGGGTTAAAACCATCTCTAAATTATTTAAAAAAGTCAAACCTTTCAAACACATCAATAAACCTAGCATACAGCTTAAAAACGCTAGAATATTAAAGTCTTCATCAGAATTTTTGTTTGTTGGATTTGTTATATTTTGCATATCATTCCATGTACCAGCTTGGTGATATGGATTATAGTATTTATTGATATTGAAATCTTGTTGATAATTTGTTGGTATTATAAGACAGTCCTTTTTTAACATTGAATAAGCATTTGACACTAATTTAAATCTTTTCACCTTTTCATCATTGGTTAAAAAAGTATTTGTATTACAGTCGTGAGTCTTTATTTGAAATTTACCATTATTATCAGGATGATATAATTTAACAAAAAAATGATATTTATCTTTTAATTCTTTTTTATTAATATCTCTTCCATTAACTACGTTAAAAATTTGGTAAGGATTTGGATTTTTGATTGAGGTTGGCCAATATTTATCATGCAAAACATTATTTTCATTATTTGACTCGATTGTATAGTGTTTATGAATGTTAATAATCAATGTATTGTTTAATTGGGGGTTTGAATTCACAAAAAAATTATATTTGCATTTAAAAGAACCAAATTTTAACTGTGAATTTAAATTTGTTAATGGCATCTCAACATAATGTAAACAATGCTAACTATCTATTTTATTACTTTTATATATTAATATTAATATTAGTACAGTTAAAACCAATAGAGTTAAATCAGAACAGGTTTTCGACTTATTTTTCTTATATAATTAAATTTGAAAATAGAGCTTTTGTAATGTATTAAGTAATTTATTAATACCCTATATAAATATTGGTATAGTTATATAAAGATATATAAATGTTATTGTTTTATTTGTTCATTTGATTGTAATTTTTTTTTATGGTAATGTTTTTTTATGGTTTTTAGTTAAAATTTGTTTTAAATATTTTAATAGTAATAAAGTATATTATAATTTTATAATCAGTATCTATTTCGATAATAAAGCAGCAAATTGCTGGATGTTAATTTCACCTGAACCATCACTAACTTCTCTTAACATTTCATCTACTTCAGTGTCGGTTAATTTTTCACCGATAGAAGTTAAAACGTGTTTCAATTCAGCAGCAGAGATTAAACCATCACCATTTTTATCGAAAACCTTAAAAGCTTCTAATAATTCTTGTTCTGAATCATTTGATTTCAATTGTCTTGACATCAAAGCTAAGAACTCAGAGAATTCGATCTTATTGTTACCATTTACGTCGATTTCGTTCATCAAGTCGGCAACTTCTGCTTCACTTGGAGATAAACCCAAAGATCTCATGACGGTAGCTAATTCACTTGAAGAAATAGAACCGTTGTTATCTTTATCGAATAAGGCAAAAGCTTCTTTGAATTCGGCAATTTGTTCTTCTGTTAAATTGGAAGACATCGTGTTGTAATATTGTGGTATGTGTGTTGGTATGCTAAAACGCCAAAAACGCTACAACTAAAACATGTAGTAGTCTAATAATACGATAGTATTATAGGAATACAGTTCTTATAGCATTATAGCATTATACTAGTACACTATAGAATAAATATTTCTAATTTTTGAAAAAACCACCGTCCATATCGCGATATAACATAACAAATGTACAATTTCTATTATAAGCCATAAATCGCACGGCCGGGTAACCGCGACGTCAGAACGACACAGCGCAGCAGCCCATTTGCAATACGACAACTCATCAACACAGCAACACAGCAACACAGCAACATATTGGCATCATAACGTAACAGCTTGCCGCAGACACAGCACAGACAGCACACCATCACAGCTCATTGAAATGTCACAAGATACAACTACACATTGTGACACTCCCGTCTCTCCCTCTCCTGCCACTGGACGCCCTTCCCGGTGGCGGCGGTGTGTGGGTGGTGGCGGCGTTCCCTATATTCGTACCATGTGACCCCTGTCTGGTTGGCCTTTGGCGGCTAATTGAGTTTTTGTTATGCGTGTGGGTAAATATGATTGTGTGCATATGGTGGTATGTTTACATGTAATTGTATATATATATATATATATATATATATATATAAGTGTGCTTTTTTTATTTTGTATAAGATCTAGTTCATTCTTGTGATACTCCATAATGTGATTGCAAACGTTTTACATAACTATTAAAATCATTCTTTTCATTATAATTGATTTGTCTTTTAAACAGTACGCCATTGAAATCATCTTCAATTTCGTAACACCAATATTTAAAAAACTCTTTTTCGTAGTGATCGATATGTTTATGTGTTTTGATTAGGTATTCATTATTATTGTCATTAATGATGTTATCCGTGTGTTTGTTACTCTTCTTAACTAGTTCAATTATTTTATAGGTTAAATAGGTGTAAAATCTTGACATTAGTAATTCGTTATACCCACCTCCGCCTAGTAATATATAATTTTTAATTTGTTTGTTATCCATGAACTTTTTAAGAATGTGAGTGATGCATTTTGTTATGCCAATTATGGTTAGTTGCCACTCGTTGTAGTAGTCGTTGTTTAATCCATCCCCACCACATAATATTATTAAAGAATCACTGCCATGTTTAATTATTAATGGGATAATTAATTTGGTGACCAACTCCATTAAGTTTTTATTTGTTAATCCATGTTTCAATGGTATATTGATTATGTTGCCATTGTTTGCTTTGGACAGACCACCTGTACATGGATAAAATCCAATTTCAAATAAATGTAATGATATGATTTGAATATCTTTCGAATACTTAAATGCATTTTCAACTCCATCTCCATGGTGCAAGTCAAAATCAATATATGTAATTTTGTGAACTTTTTTGTTTTCACTATTTAGAAATTTTTTCTTTCGTAATTCATTCATCAACAAAACAATATCGTTGATGTAACAAAATCCATTAGCTTTGGATTTCATTCCATGATGACGTCCACCATCCCAATTGATGCAAATATTAATTTTATCATCAATTAAATAGTCGTTTAATCGCATAGTTGAATTAACCAAAGTATCAAGATACATTGGCAAAAATGGAAAAACTGGGCAATCACCATTATTTAAATTATATTTTGATTTTAAAATTTGATTTAATTCATTATCAACTAAAATATCATCAATTTTGATCTTTTTAGTGTTTGGGAATTCTTCTTCAGAATCTTCATTATTATGCAATGATCTATAGATGTCATGTAATTCAACTAATTTATCCCTGCTCCCATCTTTATTGTCTTGAAGTTTCAATTTATTATATTTATTGTCGAATAAAATGTTTAAATAATCTATCGAATGATAATTACATTTTTTTTTTATATCCATCAAACCATCATCTTGATCTTTAAATAATTCGTTTTCATCAATCACTGTATCAAATTCATCAATTAATTCATAAGCATCTAATAGTGAATAAATTAATTGAGATTTTTTATTATGGTTGCAAGGCAACAAATCAATCACTCTCGATTGGAATTCAGAGGTTGATATGACTAAATTAAATTTATCCTCCATATATAATTTTCCTGTGAGATTTTATAATCATTATTATAACTTTCTTTTAGCTGATTTCAAATCTAGCACGCAATCAAACTCAAATCATTAGAATCATGTTATCGATATATGTATGTATATATATATATATATATATAAATATATAAATATATTATTTAACTCTTTACTTCCTTATATTATATCTCTACAACGGTAATTTTCATATTTTTCAATTTTTTTGGTGTAATGATATTTTGGAAATTTTCAACATTTTGAGTACTTTAATATGGGATATAAATGAATTGAAACTAATTACTTTAATTATATACATATACTAAAAGTGAACATAATTGATCATATAGTGTTCAATTGATTATTTTTGACAAAATAATAGATTTACAGCTCTAAAAGTTCAGCAATACGAATTTCCGAAAATGGTTACAGAAGATCTGTTCATTTCTAAGTTAGATGAAATTATTGAATTATTTCAAAATTATAAACCAGGTAGAATTAATTTGGATAATATTACAAAATTATGTCAAACAATAGGTTTAGAATCATTTATTGATGATATTGACTCTAATATTTCAAGATTGTCAACTGCTTCCAAAATTATTGTCGTTGACATAGACTTTGATAAATCTTTAGGAAAAGTCAAAGACGTTAAACTTGTCTTAGCTTCAAACTTTGATAATTTTAATTATTACACTGATAAACTGAATTTGTTAGAAGGTGAAAATAATAATGATCTAGAAACAATAAATACTGAGGATTCAGAAAATAATATTTTATTAAATTCATTAACAAAATACTCAGATTTAAAGGAATTTTATCAAAATTTAAAATACATTTATCTATTAGACACATTTTCTTGTATCGATTTGGATACTCATCAAACAAAATTAAATACAAATAATAGTAATATAAATAAAAATATAACAACTGACAATGAGGGAAATTCAATAAATAGTGGGACTACAAATACAATGAATGGCAATAGCAATCTTATCAACGGTAAGACAACATTAAGTCCAAATTCAAATACAAATGGAAGTACAAATCAAGAAATAAATAGTACTATATCACCATCAGCAACACAAAATTCAGAAAAAAATGATTGCAAATTAGATCTATTCAAATATTATACAGAATTAGCTGATTACATAAGAAACTATCTTAAATTTAATGGGTCTGAATTCAAAATAGTTACTAATTTGAATGATATTTTGGGAATATACATAATATTAAATGATGACATTAAAAATCCAATTGCAAAAATTAATTTTGAAAAATCAAAAGACCCAAAGCATCGTTTATTTGAATTTATTTTCCCATCGGACAACGATAAGTGGAGTAATGAAGATTTTGACAAATACACAACTGGTGTTTCATTAGTTTTGACACTTATAGATAATGCAAATGAAAATACCACTAAATATGATAAAATTTGGTTTCCTAAAGATTTAATTCCCGAAGATATAGTTTTACAATCCAAAGATGAAGATAATTTTAAAGATTCTGTAGACTCTAATGAAAATAATGTACTCGATTTGTTGTTCAAAAATATACAAAATAATAATAATTTATCTAATAATGATTACATGATTTTCGATGGTAAATTTAGATTAGTCAATGATTTCACAACAAGTATGACAAGTATATCAAAATTCGATATTAGTAATGATTATTTAGATTTGATGTTGGAAATTTTAAACTGGATTAAATGGTCAAATTATGTTTTGAAACCATTGTTTGGAATCATTAGAAAGGAAAATGAAGAAACAAGCATTAAATATACAAACTTCAAAACAATAAGCAATGAAGATTCTAATGATGTAAAAAATTTAAAAATGAGATCTAGAAAACATTCAGGAAGAAGATCATCTACATTAGCCAAAAGACCAAGCATAATAGAGGCTTCTTTATTAAAAGAAGAAGGTTTACAACAATTTAATTTACTAGAAATTATGGCTGAGCCAGTTATAGAAGAACAAAAACTAGATGGATTATCAAGTGGTTCTGAAGATTCTACTTTACAAAACAATGCAGTAGTTGGTTCTGATTCGCACAATAATGAAGATATTGAAATGGAAGATACCCAAGGTATTCAAGTAACTGAGGGTAGTTCTGATTCCATTACAGGAAAAGGTAGCAAATTAGATGAAAGAAAGGTAATTAATCTGATTATTAGTGAAGACCATTTGTTACTAGAAAATGTTGCGCAATGTAATTTATATGATGAGAGTGAGACATGGATGTCCTTTTTAAAAAAATTAAAAGAATCAATCAATAAGTAATATTTATGTACTACAAATGTTATCCACACGTATTAATAAATTAAATTGTAAAAATATGAATTTGATAATTAAAAGCTTATTCTTTAGTTTATCTCCATTTTTTTATCACTGTGAAGCTCAATATACCATATTTAAATTTTTCTTGAGAAATAGCAGTAAACACCAAAAATATTAAGAAATTATAATGCAGCATAATCGAATTCTGTATTAAAATATGTGCCGTTTAAAGCTTTCAGATTAGATTGATTTTGTCCACTACACTATTCTTGTATGTTATAAATAAACTTTATTTTGCAATCTAATGAACTAAAATTTTCTTTGGATAATCTTATCCAAAAATGTATGTTGTTTTTATTTTAATGTAGGAAATTGACCTATTAATGTGTAATAATATTAAAATTAGAACTATTAGTGAACTCCACAGATGAGACACATTTATACCTATATTTAAGCACGTTTACATCTAAAGTGAAACACGTTTAAGAATAAGCATATCAAGATGACAAATCAAAAATTAAGAAAGATTGAAATATCGAAGTATGAATACTGAAAATAGTTCAAGATTATTTGATACAAATTTTGTAAATAAATATCCTATTTATTTATATATATGTTATAATAAAAACAAGCTTAAATTAAAAATAATTAGGAAAAAAAAATCCAAACCTCAGCGCTTCCACATCAGATATATACAACGAATCTTATGATGTCTTCTAAGATTCAAGTCATTGATACAAACATCAATAACAACCAGATCGTATTACAATAATTGATGTAATAGCATGTAGTTACTATTATTTGCTTTTCGAGGACACTAATATAAGTATATGGTAACTTATATTAGTGTCAATGTTCTATAAGTTCTTGGAACAACTTATATCTATATCGATGTTTTATTAAAAGCTTACTTATTTTTAAATATTAAAATAATATATAATTCTAAATGATTAATAATCAATTCAAGTTAGTTCTAATCTTGGTTATAAGAAATACTCTCGCTATTTATAGTTTTAGTTTTTAGTATTTCTAACTAAAGTTCTTGTTGTACCGGGTTATACTGATGTATCTGTACTATATCGTAGTCAATTTAAAACATTGTCAATTTAAATAATGTTTTAGATTTAATTCAATTATTTCCTAATTAAGAGTTCTAAATTCTTCAATAATTTTCACAACTCGTTAGGGTTTATTGTATTAATATCGTTAACTTAAGTGACATTGTTTCTAGTTTATTACAATTGAAACAAATTATTGGCACTATGGCCGAGTGGTTAAGGCGACAGACTTGAAATCTGTTGGGCTCTGCCCGCGCATGTTCAAATCCTGCTGGTGTCGAATTTTTTTGCATGGAATTTAGGTATTTTAAGAATATTGTAGGCATTAACAGTGTATCTCTATTCAAAGTAATAAAATATCTACTTTATTTTTACTATATTTCATTAAACTACTTGTTATAAGTATTTACATATAAATATTACTTAAAACTTTTAAGGTGGCACATTATTCAAAATTTGTAATTTTGAGCAAAACTAACACCTTGCGCAAAACTTTGTACACGAGCATCTAATTTGTAACCTTGCTTATCTAATTTTGTCATTTCAGTAACAAAATCTGTCAATGGAACTGTAAAACATTCAATAAATTCATTTTCTTCTAATTCGACTTGTGGGTTTTGATTTTCAGGTAATGACATATCGATTTCTACTGTAACCATTACTAGATTTGTATTTGTGAAACCTGGATCATTATACATAACTGGACTATCTTCGATAATTTTACCAATATAACCAGTTTCTTCCTTTAATTCTCTTAAAGCAGCCACTTGAATTGATTCGGTTCCATCTATTAAACCAGCAGGCATTTCAATGCAGACACCATCGACAGGTGGTCTGAATTGTTTTTGTAATAATATCTCATCAGGTCTTCCATCATGGTATTTTAATATTGGGATAATACCAACACCATCAATGCCACCTGCTTGTCTTGTAGTACGAATAGCCATATCCCATTCTCTAACATTACCGTTAGGGTCTGAATATGTCAACTTTTCTAGTCCAATCCATTTACATTCATCATTTTTAATGACAGTACGTGTGCTGATTAATTTTGCTAATTCTGGTTTACCTTTTGCGGACATAATAGTTTTTGATCTTTTTGTAACAAAACTTCTGAATGTATTAGCTAGACCTAAATTAAATCTTCTTAATAAAAGCATAACATTACAAGAATATTCAAAAATTATAGTTCAAAAATTAACAATCCTAAGAAATATGTTGCTATTAATTCCGTAAATGCTAATTTTATGTATATTTCATCTTAATTTCATTATCTTATTAAACCAAAGCAACTCCAAATTACTTAGCCCAAATTTACAAGGTTCAAATTTTTGGGTTTCTTCATTCGGAATCTTTATTACACTTTTGAAAAACTTGAAATTTAAATAAAAAAAAGCTTTAATTAGAGATATATTAAATGAGCTTAATTCAATTACAATTTATATTTAAAATATAACAAAACTGATAGTCTAGTTGCAAATTTTTAAACTGGAATTTTTATTGTGAGACCCAATTCTAAATATGACAATGGATGCAAATAATAATGCTATAAATTTAAAGGCTCAAATTCAACAATATTTAGTTGAATCAGGAAATTATGAAAAGTATGTTAAACCAAATTAAGTGTGAAGATGATAATAATAATTTGTTTGATTCATTCAAATTTACTAACTCCTAAAAATTTATCAATTTCTATAAATGAATTAATCGAAAGGATATCAAACGATTTGAATAAAAGACTTCTGGAAGAAGGCTGGATGGATTCTGTAAAAAAATTGACTATGAATGAAATAAATTCAGGTAACTCTAAAAAGTTCCCAGACGTATTAAAAAACATTGAACCAAGAGCTATAGGTATGTCTACTTTTTTTAAACTTTAAAACTGGTTTTTAAGATAGATAAATGCAGTTTACTAACATAATGAAATGTAACACTTTATTACATCTTTTATATAAAACAGATATGGTTACAAATAATACAAAGGCTGAAATTATTGAACAGATCAAAAACTTTTTGGATGAAATCGTGTATACAGAATAATAGTTTAATATGCTCTTATTTAACAACATACACCAATCCTTGCTGAACTATTAATTAACTGTAACTGAGTCAAAATCGAGTACTCCCACAGTAGCATTTATAATTAACCTTGATAAAAACAACATCAAAAGTAATGAGCCTAGTCAATTGTTAGCTGGTCGGCAATTAACTAAATATGGAAAGATATATAAATTTTAGAACTTTTTACAACCAATAAAATCATTACTATTAATATATTTACAATTATTCATAGCTATATGAAATTATATATTTTTTACTTTTAGATATGTATATATGATGATGTTTTAAGTTACATCAACAAAATAATGCAATGCCAGGTAAATTAATATTGCTTCTTTTATAATTACATTTATTCATCATAGTCTTCATCTTCTTCAACTTCTCTAACTGCTTTCTCCTTTGGTAAAGTATCTTCAGCATCTTTCTTATCAGACGCACCTTCCTTTTCCAAATTATCTTCTTCGCGCAACTTGGCTTCTTCCTCTAATTTTTCTAGAGCTTCAGCAGTTGGCTTAATGGTAGGTTCAGAAGCTGTTTCTGCTGCAGATTTATTTTCTTCAGATGCATCAGTTTTAATTTCAGCTCCATTTTCAATAGGTTTTGATTCGACTATGGCTGGTGCTTCTTGAGCAGTTTCTGGTTTTTGTTCCGTTTGTTCAGTGATTTCATCTTTCTTGAATTCAGAACCAGCTTCATCAGTTTTTTCAACAACAGGTTGTTCGATTGGAATAATTTCCGTCTCTTCCTTTTCTTTTTCAACCGGAGCGATTGCACTAGTAGACTCAACTTCAGTACTTGGAACAGGCTCAGTTACTGAACCATCTTTAGCTTCGGTGGCTTCTGAAGCTGATGCAACTTCGGTTACTTGTTGAGCTTCAGCAGCAGTTGAAACATCAGTGACTGGAGCTGTTTCAATTGGTTTAGAAACTTCAACTAATGGAATTGCTTCAGTGGTTGAGACTGCTTCGATGACTGGAGCAGCTTCAGTGACTGAGACATCTTGAGCTACTGATGCACTTTCATTGACAACAGAAGTTTCAATGGCAGGTAGCTGTTCAGTTGCAGAAACAGGTTCTGAAGAAGGAGCAGTATTGTTGATTGGAGCAGATTCTACAGATACAGATGCTTCGACAGCTGGCGTAGACTCTGGTGCTGTAGATTTAGCAACTTCGACAGTTTTCAAAACTGGTGCAACTGGTGCCTCGGTGGTGCTTTCAGCAATTGGAGCAGCATTGTTAACAGGTGTTGGTTCAACAGTTTCTGATGCATTTTCAGTCGTAACTTGAGTATTTGAAACTTCTGGGACTTTGACAAGAGGCTCAACTGTATTTGTTTCAGTCAATGTAACTGTAGAGACTGTAGGCGATGTGACCTTCAATTTCTTTTGACTTGGTTCATCAGGAACTTCATCCAATGACTTAACAGATGCTGAGCTAACAGCAGCGCTAACTAGAGTATTGATACCATCACCAACTGGTCTTTTCTTTGAAGCAATATCAACTTCTTTAGCACCTTCTAACTTAACTGTTTCGACCGGTTTTATATCAGGTTGAACTTGGATTGGTTGTAATTGAGGAACATCTTGTTGTTCTTGTGGAACAGACGTGATTGGAGCAATTGGTGGAATTGTTGGAGCCTCAGAACCTTTAGATTGACTTGTTGGTGGAATAGAAATTGGGGCAATTTGTGGTGGTTGAGCAGTCTCTTGAGGGTTGACAACAGGAGGTAAGCCGGTTGATACAGCTGTACTTTGTTCTACTTGTTGGACTGAAGGAGCAGGTGGTAATTGATGTAATGGTTGAGGTGGCTGTTGAGGGTGTGGAGCAACTTGAGGATGTTGTAGTTGTTGTGGTTGTTGTAATTGCTGTGGATGTTGCATTGGTTGCATATTCATTTGTTGGACTTGTTGTGGTGGTAGAACTTGTAATTCACCGCCGTTCATTAAACCTGGTTGTGGTGGTTGAGCATAACCTTGTTCTTGGATTTGTTCAGGAACTTGTCCGTAAACACCTGGCTGTTGTTGCTGTTGGGACAATGGTCTAACATTCAGTGGATTAACTCTGTCATTAGATTGTAAAGTAGGTTGTAACATAACAGGAGCACTAGTGACCTTGTTTTGAGAATCATCTTGAACTTGACCAGCTTGTTGTTGGGCATTGTTTGGATTTTGCAACTGTTGAGCTAAGGATTCCAATCTTTCTCTGATGTGAATGTTATCAGGATCTAATCTAGCTGCTTGCTTATAAGCATCCAAAGCATCATTCAATTGTTTGTTACAAGTTTCGTATAGAGTACCTAGATCGTACCAAACTTCACTAATGTAAGGATTCAATCTAATAGCTCTAGTGTATGCATCTAAGGCATCTCTGTATTGTGAGATTTGATAATATAATACACCAATAGAACACCAGAAAATTGGATTTCTTGAGTCTCTGTTGACAGCTTGTTGGAAAGCATCATAAGCGGCAGTGTAATCAGTTCTGATCATATGGACACGACCTAAATGGTACCAAGTAGCAGCATCAGATGGATCAATTTCTAGTGATTTTAATAATAAATTCAAAGCTTTTTGTGGATCATTAAATTGAGTGTTGTTCATACCGTACAAACAACCTAATTGTTGTAATACCTTAGCATGGTGTTCGTTTTGAACTAGAACATTTTCATATGCTTCTTTTGCACCTTGCCATTCACCCATACTTTCTAAAACAGAACCTAATTGAAACCAGATATCCCATTCTTGTAATGGAGAAGGTGGTTGTGGTAAAATGTATCTAAAACATTCTAAAGCTTGAGTCCATTTTCCTTGATGCTTGTAAATAATACCTAATCTGAAATAAATTTCATTTGCTTTTTCAAAATTTGGATCTAATTCCAAAACCTTAGCAAAAGCTTCTTCAGCATATTCCAAAGAACCATATCTATCATATAAGATACCAATTCCATGCCATAATTTGGGCACATTTGGATTTGATAGATGGTAAAGAGCTTGTTGATAAGCATTGTAAGCTCTTTGCAAGTCATCTAACATTAAGTAACAATGACCCAAAGTAGCCCAAACATCTGACAATTCTGGATTGACTGACAAAGCTCTTTCATACAATTCAGCAGCTCTTTGAAACATATCTCTTGAACGGTATAAATGAGCAAGAGAAGTTAGAGCTTTTGTAGAGGAAGGATTGTATTGTAACGTGGTATCATAGGCCATAGCAGCTCTATCAGTGTCACCAACAGTCTCAGCTAAAGAAGCAATTGAAAGCCATGTTTCTGCAGTTGACTGGGTCAAGGGATCTAATGGTGCTTGAACCTGTTGAAGTTGAATAGCCTCTTGAGCATTTGGCTGAGCCATATTTTGTTGTAACTGTTGTTGATTAACAGCAGTCATCAACGGTTGAGCAGGAGCTGTAGCGTTCATGATTGTCTTATGTAATTTAGTGGTTACTGGTACTTGGGGGTTTTATTTCGGTTGTTGTTTTTTTAGATTTTTGACTTATGAGTTCTATTATAGTTTCATAAATTTTTGTTACAAATATAAATAACGAATATACGGTAAGTATAGGAATAACTAAATAACTTAACTGATAAAAATTAAAATAGTGAAAGCAAAACAGATAAAAAAATTATAAAGTTGATGTTACAAAAGAAAGAAAAAAATTTATATATATTAAACAAAAAACTTTCAAAGAATGAAGATTAAGAAATAAAAATTATATTTCATGTTGTTGTTACATTTTTTTTTTAAAAAAAAATAACACATAAATTGTATTAATTAATTTAAAATATTGAGTAGTTCTTCTAAAATTGGAAAGTGATTATAAGTTGAAATTTCAAAATATATTCTAGTAAATTATAATTTTTTTATTCTGTATATATATTTTATTAACAAAATAATATTCTTTAGAGAAAAAAAAAAAATTGATCAACAATATTTGAATAATCTACGGTAGTTGTTAGGAGAGATTATAAAATAGACAATTCAAAATAATTAAAAATGTTCCAAAAAATAAAATAAAAAAAAATAAAAAAAAAATAAAAAAACCTAACAATCAATCAAATAAAGCTTAAAAATAAAGAACGAAGTAGTAAAAAGTATTTGATAATTGCAAAGGTTTTTTTTTTGGTTTAAGAAATTTAATTACAATTATTAATATAAACCACTTTGAAAAAGAAACGAAATCATTATTGCACAGCATTGAGGTAAGGAATAAGAAATGGAGATTAAATCAACAACAAAAGAAACGGAAAATACCTTTTTTTTAGGTAAAATAAAAAGTAATTCCAAAAAAAAAAAAAAAAAAAGAAGAGAAAAAGAAAAAACACTCATGCCAGACTGAATTACTGTTTGAAGCTGTTTTTCTATTTTATAAAATAGCTTTTATAAATTTAGAATGATGTGTTGTACACATTTTTACCTACGCTTGCGAGATAAAAAAAATGTAGTTATGTTATTCTAATTTTCTCAGACCAACATGCAGAATGTGCAATAAAAAGATGTGTGTATTATAAATAGCTTGATCGCTGAAACGAAATTGAAAGCATCGTACTGTTAAATCTAGCTTGTTACAAAAGTTCAAAACAAAACATTTTTTTTCTTTGTGGTTAACAGTAATACCAATGTATAAAAGTAAACCTTTTATAAAGTACTTTTTGCGTTACCTAAATTTTTCTACTTTGCTATCATAGTACATTTTTGTTTAATTTTCTTTAAATTAATCTAATTTTAAAATAAACAAAAATGTGAAAAAATAAATATTGCATTTCGAAACATTTTCTTCATTGATATGTTAATGCGTAAATAAAATCAAACAAATATAATTGTTTTTTCTTTTTTTATAATTTCTTCACAAATATCACGAAGTAACAAAAAATGAGGGATTGCTCTAATTTTACATGTTTAGATAAAATCAAATGCTCTGTTATCAGGACGTTTTTTTTTGTTTTTCTTGTAAGCATGTTTCGGTGTATTGTTTTAATAATTAAGCTTATTCCAACATAATGTTTTTGTTTATTCTTGTCATAAAAATTAAAAAAAAATTAGAGAAATTAATTCTTTTTGGTGTTTTGTATTTATTTGTTTGTTTTTCTTCTGGTTACTACCTAAGTTTCTTACATTTTATTAAAAAAGGAAAAAAACTAAAATACATCAATGTTTGTCTGCTAATTTTTGTTTTAGTATTGTTATTAGATAAGAAGAAAATTAAAATTGTTATTTATTTATTACGTACTCTCATATGCAGACATACGCAGGTGGGCCGTAAACAAATGGAAATACGATCAACCTTTTCAGTCTTTTCTGTTTCAATGTGCGTGTGTTTTTGGAACTAATTAAATATACGAAAAAAGATGGTAAGATACTGTTTAATTTTCTAATTTAATTTTATATAATTTAATTTATCTACAGTGAATTCATAGTGCTCTTATTAAGTTTATTGATTAATATGACAAGACAAGGTTTTTAATTACCGAAATGTTTCGAAAAATCTATTTTAAAATTTTGGTTTTTCAAGATTAACCCCGCCGCTTCTACATCCCCCAGCTTCGTCTCTCCCTTTATTCCTAAATATAATATCATTAAATTGATATTTTACTACTGTGTTATACGACTGTTAATCTGTTTTCTTTAACATGCAGAGGTTTGGTTTTGTTTTACTTGTATTTTATTATTTAAGCCCAATTGTATCGTACAATAAACTTCTCACTACTCAGAGGAAAACACATATATTAGGAAATATGTGCAAAAATATAACACATAACGCATTGTTAGTTTGAGCTCAGCACATAAACCAAGAGTTTATTCAAGCAAATAATAATTACATAAAATCACGTGTGGTGTGTGTTTTTCCCTTTCATGTCGATATTTCGGTTCTTCAACCGGATGCGCAAAGAGCCCATTTCATCTATATAGATAACTAATATTGAAGAAGAAGGGAGGGTAAGTATTATTCGGCGAAAGCGCTATTATCTATAATATCTGTACAATACTCAAATACAATAGAGGATATACATATATATATATATATATATTATCTTGTAGATGTATATAGCTTATTATAATTCTCTCTTTAGAAATTCTTCGCTGAAATATGTAACTTGCTCAAAATTGTATTCAAATCCATCAATTCCTCCATAATATGGATCATCAACAATTTTATTGAACTTATTATCAGTATTCCATTCTCCAAACATTGATACCTTAGCTTTAGAATCCGATGGTTCTATTCTCTTCAAATTGCTTAAATTGCTTGTGTCCATACAAATTATATAGTCAAATTCATTGAAATGTTTGGATTTAATTTGCTGTGCTCTATGATTGACTGGTACTTTATGTTTATTACAAGTTGCAACAGATCTGTCATCTGGGGTTTCACCTACATGATACCTAGCTGTGCCAAATGATGTGATTTTATCAAATTTATCACTCAATCCCTTTTGTTTTACTGTATGAGCAAACACCGCTTCAGCCATTGGTGAACGACAGATATTACCAAGGCAAACAAATGCTACACTTAACTTTTTTTCCTGAGTCATTGTTTATTTATATTGATTTAGCTGTGTTGATATTAATAAAGGCTACCTAATACCCCTGTGTTATCAAAACCAAGTATTTTATAGATGCAATTGATGTTGAAAGTTACTACTTTTCTTTCTTTTTTACATTTTGGCTCTTATTACAAATGGGGTTGATATGCGCGGAAATTTTGGTCAAGGAAAATTCTTATTTTGGTTTCTCCGGTTAAAATAAGGAAAACGTTATTAAAGAAAAAATTTAGATAGACTTATATATAAAATAATTGCAACAAAAAGCAATATTTAATTCAAAGCTTTACGAACTGGTGAGATTACTTTCTTATCAGAATAGAAGGATAGAACTTTATCAATTCTCTTGTTGACTCCTTCAGTCGTAAAATCAAAATACTTATAAACTTCGCTACCTTTCCCACTCTTACCAAAATGGTCAAGTCCAAATTGTTCGTGAGAATATTTGCACATACTTAAAGTGGCATAAACTTCTACACTTAATATAGGTATGTTATCTGGTAATATTTCAATTTTATATTCAAATGGTTGCTTGTTAAAAGTGTGGAAATCTGGTATTGAAACAATTCTAATATTAATATTTTTATCTTTGGCTGTAATCTTGGCACTTTCCATGCATAAAGATACTTCGCTTCCACTAGATATTAAAATTAAATCAATTTTTTTTGATTGTGTCGAAAATTCTTCATGTATGACATAAGCTCCTTTTACAGCCTTATCTATATCACTTCCAGAAAGTTGAGGTAAGTTTTGACGGGTTAAACAGATAATTGATGGAGTATGTTTGTTCTCAAGGGATACCCGATAAGCTGCAGAAACTTCATTTCCATCTGCCGGTCTCCACACTTGGATGTTTGGCAAGGCTCTGAAATGAGTGACAGTTTCAATTGGCTGATGAGTTGGTCCATCTTCTCCTAATCCAATTGAATCATGGGTGGCAACCCATACTACTGGATACCCAGATAATGCCGCCAATCTAACAGAACCAGCAGCGTAAGAAACAAAATTCAAAAACGTAGCTCCTAAAGGTTTAAAATTATATCCATAGGCTGCAATTCCATTTATTATTGCGCCCATACCATGTTCACGGACCCCAAAACGAAGATAACGACCTTTATAACCTCCAAGTTCAGTATCTTCAGGTTGGAAATCTATAGCATTTTCCCATCTTGTAAGTGTCGATGGCGTTAAATCTGCAGATCCCACGATTAATTCTGGAATTGAATCTGCAATTGAATCAAGTAAATTGTAAGATAATTTCCTAGTAGCTATTGCGCCATCTGATGGCTTGTACTTTGGTAAATTATTTTTCCAATTTTTTGGTAATTCCCCTTTGATTCTTCTTAACAATTCATTACCCAAGTCTTTATTCTTCTTCAAATAGTCATTAACAAGAGAATGCCATTTTTCACAAGATTTTTGACCTGGATCTGTAATTTCTTTTTTATAGAAGTCGTAAACTTCCTGAGGTACAACAAATGACTTATTAGGGTCAAAACCAAATTTTGTTTTTAATTGTTTAACATCATCTGGCTTCAAAGGTGCTCCATGGACATCATGGGATCCCTCATGCAAAGAACCATAGCCTATTGTTGTTGTCAATTTAATTATACTTGGTTGATTTTTTACAGACTTGGCAGTTCTGATTGCCGCTTCAATTGAATCTAAATTGGTATTACCATCTTTTACCTCTAAAGTGTGCCATCCATAACTTTTATATCTTTCTGTAACGTCCTCTGTAAAAGATAAATTTGTTTGACCATCAATTGTAATAGAGTTGTTATCATAAATCACAATTAGATTTCCTAATTTCAAATGGCCAGCTAATGAACAAGCTTCCGAAGAAACACCTTCTTGTAAACAACCATCACCAGTAAACACAAATGTGTGATTATTTGAAATTGAGTAGCCTTCTTTGTTATATGTTGCTGCAACGTTTGCTTGAGCGATTGCTAAACCCACAGCATTGGAGATACCTTGACCTAAGGGACCTGTGGTCAATTCCACTCCCGGTAATTCGTACTCTGGGTGACCTGGAGTTTTTGAACCAACCTTTCTAAACTGTTTTAAATCATCCATACTATAATCATAACCTAGTAAATGCAACATTGAATAAAGCAAAGCACAAGCATGACCATTTGATAGTACGAACCTATCACGGTTAGGCCAATCTGGTTCATTACTATTCAAAGCCATAAAGTTTTTAAAAAGGACATGCATTGCTGGTGCCAACCCCAAAGGGGCTCCAGGATGACCTGAATTCGCATTTTCTACTTGATCCACTGACAATAACCGAAGTGTGTTAATACACAATTTGTCAATATCTTCATAAGGCATTTTTTAAATTTTGATAATAAACATAAGTCTATTTGACTAACTAATAACCAATGGCTGGAAAAAACTATTTTAAGATTTCATACAAGACAAAATTTCCAACGACAAGATATTTCATTTTATTTTTAAAAAAAATTTAACACAATGGAGTTATATATGATTTATATATTCAACGATAATCTTTCATTGACCATTTATTTTGTGGTAATATTGTGATTGAAATATTAAACTCACAACTAGCTGAAATAATATATGATTGATTTTAACCCTTTATACCAATACATTTAATCGATTAATTGAAACCTCAAGAAATTTCAATTGCATAGATTAATGACACTTTCGCAATATATTTTGAAGTAATTTTTCCGGCCTGACACTGGGGGGAAAAACAAGCAGAGAAAATTCCCTGAGACTGTGGTTGGCGTCAACAAAGTTTTTTGAATTTTTTACGAATACAAAGTCTGATGTAATTGAAGAGGATACGGTTCATTCACTCAAACCATTGGTGACTGAAATTGTTTTCGTTCATAACTATGCCCATATTTTTATCTATGTGTATCAGCTACCTCAAACAAGTAGTTGGGTTGTATTTATGTACTTCAGATATCTAATAAATTTTAATGCTACGATTCCGTTGACATTATTTTCCGCATAGTAACAAATTTACAAAAACGATATATGCATGTATATATATTTAACCCTCTACAGTAACAAGCACAGTAATGAAATATTGAAAAACCAATTTATTGACCTCCCGACGAGTTGCCCTGGAATAATCTGAAAAACTGTATTTACATATTAAATCAAAATAGTTCGTAACAACTCAAAGCAAACTCGCCAGCTTTTCTTTTTCCGTTTCTTTTTTTACTTCAAATGCCCACCCACATACACAGCAAGAACTGAAAAAAAATTTTCAATATAGAGAGGCAAAAAAGAAAGAAAATAAATTATTTTTTCAAATTTCGTAATTATTTGGCTCTTTCTCTGCATATTTTTGTTATGGAATAATCGGAGATGAAATGGAAAAGTTAGTAAACTGAAAAAAAGATGAAAAAGTTGAAATAAGAAAAGTGTATTGTCATGATTTGTCCTGTAACGAAAAAGTTTGGCTCCGAGCTTTGTTAAAAAGCATCGCCTTTTTCAATTTATCCTCATCGATTTTTTATTATGTTGAGTGCTCTCTACAATAATAAAAATTTAACAAATTTTGTAGCTTAAAACTTAATTTTATCCTTGTTTATTCATTATTAAGTTAGGATATGGAATGGTGATTATCCAATTGATATTTAAATCTCTTGATAAATTCATAATTAGTCACAATAAACAAAATTGTGCAAACTGCATATATAAAACTTGTGTTGCTTTCAGAAAGATCTTTGTTACAAAAACCCATTTCTGGATATAGACTAATTCAATCTGTATAAGAAACAAGAAGACAAAATATTATTTCAAATGGCTTCTGCTTCTAAAAATTTCAGTATTCTAAATAATATCATCACAAGTGATGATATTATTCCAATGAAACAGACTATTAATGTTGACACTATGAATAGTAACAGTAATGATTTGAAACATTCGGAGCAAGATGATGCCACAACTTTTACTTCCTCCAATGAAGATGCGGATCTTTTGTTTTCCCCATTGGGTGATTTATCTTCAGCTTATACTGGTGATGAAGCAGAAATTGAAGATGAATATGATCATGGTTTACTTTCAACTATATATTTCCATGCAGAATATCCAAAAAGATTTCATAGTAACAACCAATCTAAATTAAATAAACAATTGGGCGTTAAAAATGATATCCAAAATCAATTGAATCAACTTCAGCATAATGATAATGATAATGATAATGATAATGACAGCGTTAATAACAAAAATAATGACCAGCATCATATTAGCAATAATATTCACAGTACAGAGACAAACTCAGCTAGTGATTTTTGGAATGAAGTTCCAATCACAGCGCAAGAAGCCGTTACATTTACAAATAACGATGATGAATTATTATCAATAGTTATCAAAGATGAAAATAAAATTGTAAAGCTAGAGAATGATAATTCTTTATTGTCGAATTTAGTCACTGATGATTTGGAAAATTTGAGTTCTCAAATTATTAATAATAGTAATAACAATAATAATGATAGCAACGGTAATAACACTAGTTATGACAATAATACTAATAATACTAATAACAACATCAATAATAATAATAATAATAATAATAATAATAATAATAATAATAATAATAATAATAATAATAATAATAATAATAATAATAATAATAATAATAATAATAATAATAATAATAATAATAATAATA
>JAJMDY010000045.1:0-101199 GCA_030573885.1 Tetrapisispora pingtungensis (nom. inval.)
TGTTGTTGTTGTTGTTGTTGTTGTTGTTGTTGTTGTTGTTGTTGTTGTTGCAATCTTCTCTTTTCACGAGCGTCGCGCCATTTTGCCGCCCATGTGGAGTTTTTGATGTCGTTAAAGAAAAAGTTGGTGTCACACTGATCCAGTAAAACATCTTTCTTTGAATCAGTGAACATGACGTTAAAGTCAGGAATTGATGGAGCTTTGATTTGGTTAAAGTAATTACAGCTTACTTCTATTTTGGAAAAATAAGACTGATTGTCAATTTCAATATCTCTCATATTGACTTCCTTTAAGTTATTGTTAATTTTTTGCTTGGTGTAGTTGAGCTTTGTGAAGATACTAGTATATCAATGAAATAATATATATCCTTAATATTTTTAAATAAATAATGGATTTAAAAATAAATAAAATTCAAAGAAAGAACTGGCAAGATATAAAAAGTATGTCATTTAAGAGCACCAGAAAGAACAAATTTACAATAAATACTAAAACAAAAAATGTAAGTTATACAAATTTAATATAGAAACAAAATAAAATATAAATAACAGAAAGTAAAGTTATTTTCATTAATTTAATTCTCCTTTTGTAACCAAACTTTTTTGAATCATTTGTGTCACAAAATTGTGTCACAAAATAGTAAAAATACTTTTAATTATAAAATTTATAATGATATGCGGTTAACTTTACCATATAAAATATAAGTGCCATTTATTGTCGTTACAATTTATAAAGTGCTTTTAAGAATATAAAATTATCATTTTTGTTAAAAAAAGTTAAATTGATTAGTTATATTGGAATTAGTAAAACAAATTTTTTAAAAAAAAATGAAAATGGTTAATAATCAGTAGAAATATTATTTATGTAATGGTTATCCAAATTATGAATACTATCAAATTATACCCACAAAAATATGATTACAAAATTATAAAAAGCATACTAATCCATGGATTTCATTTCTTTTGAAATTATACTGTTAAATTTTGTAAAATTATCAAAATACAAGTGATGCCCGGAATTGGGAATAATGTGAACTTCACTTTCTTTCTTAAAATTCTTTTTTATAATTTCACTAACTCTCAACCCACCATCTTTATCCATCCAATCTTGTTCTCCATATAACCAAATCCATTTCAGCGAACTTTTTTGCAGATTTGAATCATGATTTTTGAATAAATTATCCTCTAATGGATTCCTTGCTGCACCGCCACACTTAAGAGCAAAATTTAGTAAATATTCACCCGATCCGTTTTGATTAAAAATAGAATATGTATATTTATGCAGTAATTCAAATTGCTCCTTATTTCCATCTCTAAGCAAAGATGCAAATCTTCTATAGCTCCATGCACTTGTTAATTTAGATCCAAAAAATGAAGATTTTCTAACTAGAGAAAAAGGTGAAACATCATTATCCCAAAGTTTTTTGAACCACCATGATGGTGTTTTATTTTTATATTGTTTAGCCTCGCAAATTCCTGCTGGTGAGCACATAACTAGTTTGCTGAAATCATCTGGATGTTTGTCAACATAAAGAGCCATCAAATATGCACCCAAAGAATGGGCCACTAACATATTATTACTTTGATTTTGCAATAAACCTCTTTTTTCCATCCAAACCCTAATTCTAGAGTGAAACCATTCATGTACATCATCCTGATGATGCTTTTTGGATCTGAAACTAAATTTTGGCCTTGAAGAAAATCCATATCCTGGTAAATCAATTGCATGTATACACCATTCATCATTTAGCAATTTTATTTTCTCAAAATTTTTTAAATAAAAACCTAATCCAGCCCCATAACCGTGGATAAAAATTAAATGTTTCATATTTGATCTTGATATCGGTGTTTTAGTTGGGTACATCATATATTCATTAATATATGATCCATCATTGCTTATTTCTGTTTTTATTATTTTAGAGGAGATTCCATCACTAGGATTCGGATAGAATGGCAATGTTGATAATAGCTTCTCTTGTAGCTTCTCTTTATTTTCCCAATATTCAACGTAATCTTGATATGAATCTTTAACACCTCTTGGAAAGAGTTTTGGTAGTGCTATTACTAACTCATATAAAGATAAAGCTGTTGGACTTGTAGATGCTTTGTCGAAAGGTACACTATTAGACAAATTCGTGTTCGTTGCAAGTTGCCGATATCCATCGACTCTTCTAGTTTTGATTTCAAACAATCCTTGTTTAAAATTTAAACCCTTTATATTGTCAATAACTTCCTTAATATATCGATGCATTTTTTGAAGTAATTAATTATATATATTCTTTATTTTATTCTGTTATAGCATATCTTTTTATCCCTAATATTTTATAGTTGTTTCAAATTATTTCAGTGTCTTTTAATCCAAAAAAGGCAACAATCATCAACTAATTTTTGAGTAAGATAAATTGATGCGAAAAACCACTTTATAACAACTTAATAGATTAACTGTTTTTGCAACAATATGTTTCTTATAAGGAATATGGAACGTTAGTTACCAAAGCAACAATGTCTTCTTTTTTACAAACTGGTTCCTAAAAAATTCTGAAATGGCCGATCATTGGCTTAAAACAGGCACTCATTCAATATATGAAATGTGATGATTATTAAATACAATTAGTGATGCAAATATGATGTGTAATATTATAGGTTATTTATTTAAATGTCTTAAAAGATATTAAAAAATTATATTATATAGTTATTTACAAAGTTACTGATGGCAATCCAGTTGCCTCATTATATGCCAACACCTTGCAGAATTATTACCTAATTTTGAAAAAAATTCCTATATTTAAATATCAATTTTGAAAAGTGATTTCGATAAATTGCAGAACTCTTGAAATGGCATGCCATTGAATTCAGGTTTAGTGGAATCAACTATCTTACCTTTTTCTATTGAAAATTTATATTCTTTACCTTTAACTGTCATAATAAATTCAAATGGAGGACCGTTAGTAAACTTCCACTCGTAACTCATTAGTTTATCCATGTCATCTCGAATTTCACTATTCATTGATTCTTGTTCATTACAGTAATATACTGGGATCATGTCTTCTTTGAATAGTTCTTTAAACCCCTCAATACAAATATTTATGAAGCTTTCGGTAGATGACAGAGGAATATTTGTTATTTTTGATCGAACACTATCAATACTGTTACAATTCCAACGTACATTTTCAATTGTATCAGGTTTTAAAAGTCCTTTGAATTTATCAATTTCTGATTTAATCAACATAGTACCATGATGATAAGATTTTCCTTTACCAATTTTGAAAGCACTGCCACTGATTTTATTATCATTTAGCGTAATATCTCCTCTTTCGTTCAATTTTAATTTCAATTCAGGATTTTTTAGCAGTAGCCATTTGACAATGCATTCATTGAAAAATTCTCTTTTGAATTTTTCTCTTGATGTCAAAAATGAATAGTTCACATTTCCTAAATCATGGATCACTGCACCTCCTCCAGAAAATCTTCTCAAGATATGGTAGCCGTTTTTATAAAGGTTATTAATAAATAATTCTTTCCAAATGGTTTGATTCTTACCAATAACTGCACATTTACTATTCACATAAAATATCAATCTTTCCATATCATTAAAACTATGTTTTCCAAATTTATCTAGGTTATTTGAACGTATACCAGAATTTTTATAAACAAAATTTTCTAGCGATAGATTATAAAATGGGTTATTTGACAAACTGGATATAATAAATCTTCCATTACTTTCTACCACATCTTTTAATTCAGATCCATTTATTATTTTAGCATTGCCATACCGTGACTTATTTATCTCTGAGCCACATAGCTCATTCAATTCATTGTTTAAATCAGTTATGTCATCTTCAATACTTCTATTTTCATCAATTGCACTTTTACTTTTTGTTTTAGTGCTATTATTCAAAAATAGACTTGTATACATGGAATTTAATTCATCTAGTTCCTCATTTCCAGAAGTAGGAGCCTCTAAATCAAAGGGTATACTTTTATGCAATTGCCTATATACATGCAGAAATCTTGATTTACTATACCTTAACAAAGACGATCTGAAATGCAATTGAGTTAAAGGCATATCGTCAATAATCTTTATTTTGACACACCTCTTTATATATAAATATATTTATACAAACTTTTGATTTCAATAAATTATCCCCCACTTTATTTTATTATCTTTATCCATAAATTGAAATTTAATTTCACGTTGATCTCATTTTTTTGAAGCTCATCGCTTATAATCAAAATTTTAAAAATGCTTAATTTTAGAATATCAACAGTTGGTCTATTAAATATAAGGAAATGTATCTTTGAAATAAATCATCTAAAATAATTATCACAATAGATACAAATAGTTGGAATTTCTAAAGCAATTAATAGTTGTCAAACTTTTTAAAATAAACGGCAACACAATATTTTTCAGCACAGCCAATTGAAAATGAATAAAGCCCAAACTTTTATCAAAGAATGTGTATTTACAAAAAATTTTGATAATCCTGATAAGCCTATAGAGGAAGGTAGGTTGCAAGAAACATTACTGTTATTACCAACCGATGGTGGTGTTTTATCTAGCTTAAAAAGGAATAAAAGTAAATTGAAATTAACTGCTGAAAATATCCACTCAAATTCAAATCAAAATCATTTCGAGTTCAAACAAGATAGTTATAAAGAAATAAAAAAAAACTCTAGACAAGAGTTACATGATTATATTAGAAATAGTAGAAAAAGTTTGTCTAGAGCCAAACATATAGTTAGGAGTTATGAACAGAAGAATAATATGAATTTTGAAACTAGAGAGTCAGTAGAAAGATATTTACAAGAAAATGAACCAGAACTATGGAACGAATTACCAAAATACAATACATTTAAACCAATGCATGAACAACTTTGGATAGAATATATAAAAGATTTATTAAATATTAGCCAAAACGTTAATGATGTCGAGAAATTTAAATTAAATGGCTCTGCAAGTTTATTGAAACTTTCAATGGCAGATTATAATGGTGCATTATTGAAAGTGATACGAAGCAAAAATTCGAATACGGTAGGAATTGAAGGTATTGTGGTGTGGGATAGCCAAAAGTCATTTATTATGATTTGTAAAGGTAAGTTATTCGATGCAATTAAAATTGTCCAAAAAAAAGGAACTACTTTTGGATTTCAAATCCCAATAAATACAGAATCTGCATTACAATATAGTATAATAGGTGATAGATTTAATTATAGAAGTAGTGACCGTGCAGGTAGAAAATTTAAAAGTCGCAGATGTGATGATTTGCTTTATTACATTAACAATTAATTCCATCATAATACAACTTATTTTAATAATTTAACTTTGTTTCTTGGCATTATTTCCTATAATATAGATATATATACCAAAAAAAATGCATCTTTATTTTATAACATTAATCGAAATATAAATAACAGCTATTTTTAAAGAAAATATGATGATTTCTAATTCTCTTCTGATTTATCTTCAACTTTTACATACTTAATAATCTCATCGCTCTCATAATTCAAAATATTTCAACTTTCGAAATAATGCAAAACCTATTTTTAAGAATGAGCAGCATCAACTATATAAAGAAATAATTGGTTTATTTTGAATTTTTATATGACCAAAAAACCTATGATTTAATTATATTCAATATATTAAAATTATCAAACAGCTTATACTATTTGTTATAGTTATGCAACCAGAGGAGATATTTGCTGATATTGACGATGCTTTTAAAGCTGAGGCTCAAATCCAGTTAAATTTTGTTTCATTGAATGGTAATCATGAAGTTTTTAATTATAAAATAGAAAAATTCAAAGAATTAATATTAAATGAAGAGATTATTTTGTCTGAAGTTAAATTACATTCATTTTTATCTGATTTATGTCGCTCAAAATTATATGAACCTTTGGTAATTTCAAAAGATAAAGAAGTTAACAATGAAGATATTTATGATACAAAGAGAATGAAAAAACTGCGATCTGTTAGTCAAAACTCACTAATCAAAAGTATTTGGAAAATTTTGATTGTTACATTACAATCGTATTCAAAAAATGCTTTCTCAGGTTTAAGACCGATATTTATTGAAGAATCCAATACGGGTATAGAATATGTGCATGAGTCTATAATACAATCAGTTGACATTATTTTGAATCATTTTAATAAAATAAAAGGAGTATTAAAGTTTTTTCAATTGAATTTTGCAAAATTACTCGAAGAATATTGCCCTTTAGATTTAGATATTTTCGAATATTACCAAAATATAACATTTGAACCTTTAATTGGAAATTATGGAAAAAACCTTATAGATTCATTGAAATATTGGATCATGAAATGTTTTACAACTTCAAACATAATATATACAAAAAGTGAGACGATATTATTGAAATATCTTTATAAAAAAAATCCTAAAATCGATGATGAATTCTTTAATAATCACCTTAATAATTGCATTTTGGATCTAGCAGAAATAACATATAATGATATATTAAATTCACCTGAAGAATCTACAGACTGTTTTAATCACATAATTTCAGGAATTAGAAAGCTTGTTCCGATTTTATGGCCTTTAGACAAAGATCTTGTTCCAATTTTAACAGAAGTATACTTGGGTAATACTCTTTTCAAGAAAAATACAGTTTCAAAAGTTCTTTCAAATTACATTACAAACTATGACATTAGGTACTCTGTTAAAAATAGTCTTTATGATCAATTGTCGGATTCTTTTACTGAGAGAGCTCAGACATCTTTATTTGAACAGGAAATAGAAAGAGCTGTCGAGAATAGTCTGCAAAATACATTTCAAAAACTCAATAATTATACTTCAATAGAATATTTCATTATTTCAATAAAATACATTTACTTAATAAACAATGTTAGTTTGGAAAGTGAATATATTTCATTCAATTACTTTACTGGTAAAATTAGGAGTCAAGTACTAAACTTTTTTGGAGGTGAAATAAAAGTTATTGAAATATACCAAAGATTAATAACTTTAAGAATGAAAGGATTACAATCAGATTATGAAGGATTAACTGCAGATGAAATGGACATTTTATTGTGTAAAATTCCTTTCTTTTTAGATTTCGACAAATCTTTCTTGCTTAACCATTCAAATTATCTCTTTAGGAGAATTGTAATGAATGGCCCAAATATGATAAATACTATATCACAAAATTCATTTGAGTATAAATTGCTAATAACGTATGATGAAATATATGCTAATAATGACGATGCTGCTGGATTCTTAGATTTTTCTGTAAATATGAGAGACTCTTGTCTATTAGCCAATTCCTATATCTCAGAAAACCATACTGAAACAGAAACAGAATTAGTGCCGTTAGTATTTGCAAAAAACTCTATTCCAACTATGTTTCAAAATACCATTATTGACAAAGATATTCGACTTCCTGAACATTTTATAAAAAAGTGGGAAGAATTTTTATCTTATTACAAATCCAAGGGCAAAAATGAATACAAAAGTGTGCTTCCAATGTACGCATTACATCATTGTGAAGTCGAGACACCTTATAAGTTACCAAATGGAAATAACCTGACTTTTCAACTTACACTTTACCAGACTCTGGTACTTGACCAGTTTAATGATCAGGACATTTTAACTATAAATGAAATAAGTAAGAACTTAAATATGAACCGTGACACAGTTACCGTAATTCTCAACTCTTTTTTATCTATAGAATTGATTAAAATGAATGAAAATAGAAATTTTTCGTTGAACAATAACTTTAAACCAAATTTAAAGAAAATTAAGAATAACAAATGGCGTATCCAGTTAACTTCCAATTCACAAATGGAGTCTAAAATACAACAAAAGTCTGTAAGAGGAAAGGAAGGCAATACTTCTTTATGGAAGCTTGAGCTTTTGAAAGCAGTTATAGTACGCACTGTAAAGTCTCATTCTAATGAGTTGAAGTTTGCAGATTTGTTTGAATTAGTTGAGAAACAAATACTAGGTGTTAGTGTAGGTGAATTTAGAGATGCTTTATTCAAATGTGCCAAGGATGGTGCTATTAAACAAGAAGGAAAAACTTATCAATTCTAATGAAAATATATTAATGACTTTTTAAAATAAATACAGATAAAAAATTCAAATATATATGTTATATAATACCAAATATATTATATCCAGATATTTTTTAACTAATCTGTATCGAACGCTTGATTCACTGAATCAAGAAGAATTTTAAAAAGATTGTGATGATAATCAATATCATTTATATCTGAAGTATTTTTTGGTAAAATTAGAGGACCCCAAATTACTGCAAGCGCCTTTAAATTCATCTTATTTTTACTTTCGTTAGTTACAACGTTTTTTAAATGGAACAATAATGATCTCAAAGTCCAATATTGGGCATCATCAAGGTTATAGATGATTCCATGCATATAGTCTATTTGTGTTTTGTTATCATTTATTGATAAACAAAAGTTTAATCCTTCAGTAGCTTCCGAAGGAATTAGAGAGTCTGGTAATTTTGCAAAAAAAGTTTTCAATAATGATGCTAATATGTATATATCAGTTGGGGTATGATTTGGTGGAGGTATCAATGAATTTATCTTATCTGGAGCATTGTTTATCTCTGCCACTATTGAATTTAGTTTATCTGTTTCTCTTATATTTCTATAAATACCCTCCAAATCAAGTCCATACTTTTCAACTACATGAATACATTGACGAACAATAGTTGGTACAGTACCCTGCTCCGAATTAAACAAAACAACTAGTGGTGTTCCAAATATTGGTTTAAATACAGTCAGATCATTTGTTGTATCAGCATCAGCAGTAGAATTTGCCAGAATTTCAGGCACTTTATTCAATTCCTCTTGAGTTTCTTTAGTGATTTGATACTTATCTATTGATATATTTTGATCGATATCATTATTCTCACTTTCTGAATTGTTCGTTATCGAACTGGAAACTGTTAACTCATTTGCATCATTTTCATGTTTATCTAAAGTTTCAGTTGATAATTCACTCGTAGCAATTTCATCAATTCCATTTTTTTTATCAGATGAGCTTTCTATAGAATCAGGGGATATTTTATCTTTGGGATTATCCACCTTTGTATCGTCATCATTTTCTAATATACTTGAATCTTTAATAATAGAGTTATCAATCGAATCCTTATTGATTTTGATAGATGGCGAAGGTCTTACACGTGAATAAATTGAGTAATTATCTGAATTAATAGTACGTATGCTCGGTATTCTAACTATATCAGGGCTCTTTTCTTTTCCTGGATCTAGAGTTGGGAAATTCTGTTCTGTTGAAGTAGTCGCTGGGATACTAGGAAGCTGTTTCGAAGATAAACTGTTCGTGGCAGGGAATGGTACTGTGCTTTGTAAGTTCTGTTTATCAATTGGTTTGATAGACTTAGCGTCAGATGTTGCAATTTGATTTAGATTATTCATTGTTGATTGTGTTGAGAGACTAAAAGGTGTTTCATTATGAGTTGATATCAACCCTTTTGGAATTGAATTTCTTGATGGATCGACTGCAAATGATAAATTACCATTTATGCTATGTTTTGTTGATGAAGCCGAATTTGATCTTGATCTTGATTTTATTGTAGATGAATTTAATTTTGAATTACTTATTGATTTTTTCAATTTTTTTTCATGACTTTGCATTATTGGATGTTTTGAATAAATCAAAGGCACCAAATCATCATTAATATAGTTATTTGAATAACATTTTGTTTCAATAATTTTATTTAAAAATTCAATTAAATTATTTTTTGGCTTAATATTTGTTGAACAACTTTTTAATGACATAAACTTTTTACTATCAATTGGTGAAATAATTAAACCCATATTTAAAATTAATTTTTCATTTAAAATTGCCATTTTTGTTAAATGTGATGTCATTGAATTTTCAAATTCTAATATAAAACTAATTAAATTATTAATAATTTCTGGCCTTTCAACTTCAATCAAATTATTTCTCAAATTTGTTGAAATTTTAACTTTTTCTTTATAGTCGTTATCATAATTTTCTAATTTTTTTAATAATTCTAATTCATGTTCTTTTGGATTTTTCGATGATCTTATTGACAATTTCATTTTTATTTGATCATTGTCAGAATAAACATTATTTTTAAATTTTTCATAATCTAAACATAATGAAATGTAACTTTTCTTCGATTTCTCTGAAATTGTAATCGAATCATTCAAATTTTTTTCGATTAATTTAATTTTATCTTTGAAATATTTTCTATATTTTATCATTACAGATAATAAATTTGATAATTCAATAAAAATATTATTTAATTCATTAACATAATTTTCTCTAACAGAAATAATATAATTATCAAATTTAAAAAATTCTAAAATTGAATTTGTTAATTTTGTTTTATTGTTTGTACCGTTTGATAAATTATTACTGTCATTTACGATATGTTTATATTCTTTGACTAAATCATTCAAATAATTGTTTTCCGTGTTAATTTTTCTTTTAATTGATTTAATCAAGAATTCACAATTTATAATTGAATTTTTAAAAAACAACAATAATACATTAATCGAAACATCAGAATTTAGAAAAATTTTTAGATTATTATCTTGAAACAAAGGATCATCATTGAAATCTAACACATTTGGCACTGAATCCGTTACCGTAGCCACTTGATCTGACATTTTTAGCAAATCTCATAAAAGCAGAACAATACACTTCTTAACGGTGAATACCAACCACTTTTTTGTGTTCTAGTTGTCCATATCTATATATACAATTGTAAAATCATATCTTTTTAAAATATTGTAACTAAATATAGCTTATTTTACTCAAAATAACCGCTGTCAATTTCTCAATATTAAAATAAATCAATATGTTCACTGAATGAAAGTCAATTATTTGCCGCGTTGCGCGCGGGTAACAGGAACGGACTCACTTTCACCCAGGTACAAGCAAGTAATTCTCATTAGTGAGACATGGGTAAAACCTAAACAAACGGAAAGCAGTCCTTTCAGATGGAACCAATAGTAGTCAATATATGAGTATTCTCAACTGCTAATCAATAAGGTCGTACACACATATGCATATAAGTGTGTGGAACAGGTCAACCTCCAGCACCACTCAGCCGTCAGATTGGCCTCGTAACCCTAAACGTCTCTGAAAGCCAGTTCCGAGAGGGTGACCCGGACGGCGCTTATTTTGTTTTTTCTCGCCGTCGGGCGGTCCCATTTCCGGCTGTTCTCAAAAAAAAAAGTATAAATAGAGCGTCGTTTTGAAAGAAAAACTCTTTAAAAATATCTTGGAACCTTTAGTGTGGTAGATGGAATGAAGGGATACAGGAAGACGTATAACCATGAAAGGAATGCTAGATGTGGCGATGTTGTTTAGTCAACCGCAGCTACTGAATTATTTCATATTATATTTAATAACAGTTGTTATTGACTGTAATATAATGGCCGCTTCCTTTTTTGTGTTTTCGTCTGTGTAGAAAAATATATTATAAAATAAATTTTAAACATTTTGTTTTAAGTGATGATAAAAAGATTTGTTGTGCATAGTTCAACTGATATCTTATTTAAATGAAGATAAAAATTTCCATCTGAAATTAGTCTTTCGCTCCTATCTGATTATTTATTTTTTTAATTTATTTTTGTTGTATATACTTTATACATTTCTTGTAATCTATCTTATTCTATAAAACAATTGTTTCATTCAACTGGTTTCAATGCATACATTCTAACGGGATATAGTTCTTTTGGTAAACCTCTTTGAAGATCACTTGCAATCAATTTCAATCCACTTTTTTCAAAAAGTTCTTTGAATTTCAAATCACTACGTGTGACTGAACTGTCAGTTGGATCAAATTCATCATTGTTTTCAATATTATTTGTGTTGTTTTCTTTCACGATAATTGTACCATTTGGTTGTAAACCTTTTTTACATCTTTTGAAAAACTCAACTAATTCTTCATCAGGTAGATGTCCAACGCACCATTGACACCAAATTAACCAATACCTATTATCTTCAGGTATAAAATCTTGCATACCAATATCATATATATTAATTACTTTACCATTAGCAATCTCATCTTTCAATTCAATCTTCATTTGTTCAACAAATGGTTTAACAGGTTCTAATAAATCAATCTTATCACAATGTTTATGTAACATACTTTTAGTGATTCTACCAATACCAGCACCAATATCAATACCTATCTTTTCATTACCGGGATTAACTACCATACGACTTTTCAATTTACGTAAAAAATGGTTGGATCCAAGAACGTCCATTGTCGGAACAATAGTTTCTTCACCATAACCACCTAAGACACCATCAACGGTGGCAGGAACATCTGTCCAATATTGAATTGCATCATCATAATTAATATCTTTATCAGCCATTTTCTTTTCTATCGTCAAGTTCGTATGTATGTGTGTGTATCACAGTGTATCTATATATAGATACGTGTATATAATTTAAGGCAAGTTCGTTTGTATAGCTGCACTGAAAATAGATCTCAGCATAACTTAAGGTCATCGTTCTTTCATTCGTAGCCAATTGCCATTTGGAAATCATACCATTCTCATCAAAACACTCATCTCACAGATTTCTTCACAAAATTTTTTCAATTTCAAAATTTCAAATTTTCAGGATCATACAAAAATTCACACATACTCATCAGTCGTTAAGGCATCGAATTGAAAGAGCACCGATTTTTGAAAAATTTACAGTATTGAGTGAAAAGAAGTCAATAATAATGACCCTTTTTGATGAAAGACTATGACTAGAGCCAGCTTAAATAGTTGAGTCAATGACTTCTCTTTCTAAACATATATAATCAGCATTATTTTATAAGGATTTAATTGTTTTTACTGTTGTACAGGATTGAATTGAATTGAATTGAATTGAATTATTTATCATATCTTAATTATTATTATCCTTTTTCCATATAAAAAAGCATTGCAAAATATCAACGTAACCTCAACAAAAGTATTAATTAAGATGTTGAGAAATTCAATTGGTAACGTACGCCGTTATGCAACAAAGAGTAACAATGCCTATCAACAAATTCTATTATCAAAAAATGTAAAAGATATTGATCCAGAAATGTATTCCATTTTACAAGATGAGAGAACAAGACAAAAGCATTCAATTACTTTAATTCCATCGGAAAACTTTACTTCAAAATCTGTTATGGATCTATTAGGTTCTGAAATGCAAAATAAGTATTCTGAAGGTTATCCTAATGAAAGATATTATGGTGGTAATCAATTCATTGATAAAGCAGAATCTTTATGTCAAAACAGAGCTTTAGATTTGTATAATTTAGATCCAGAAAAATGGGGTGTTAACGTTCAAGCTTTAAGTGGTGCCCCAGCAAACTTATATGCTTACTCTGCAATTATGAATGTTGGTGATAGATTAATGGGTTTAGATTTACCACATGGTGGTCATTTATCTCATGGTTATCAATTGCCATCTGGTACAAAAATTTCCTATGTTTCAAAATATTTTCAAACTATGCCTTATCATATCAACACTGAAACTGGTATTATTGATTATGATATGTTAAGTAAAACTTCAAAATTATTCAGACCAAAGGTTATCGTTGCTGGTACTTCTGCCTATTCAAGAATTTTAGATTATAAAAAATTCCGTGAGATTGCTGATGGCTGTAATGCGTACTTATTAAGTGATATGGCACATATATCAGGTTTAGTTGCTGCTGGTGTCACTGATTCACCATTTGAACATTCTGACATCGTCACCACCACTACTCATAAATCTTTAAGAGGTCCACGTGGTGCAATGATTTTCTATAGAAAAGGGTTAAGAAAAGTGACAAAACAAGGTAAAGAGATCAATTATGATTTAGATAAGAAAATCAATTTTTCTGTCTTCCCAGGTCATCAAGGTGGTCCACATAACCATACTATTTCTGCTTTGGCTGTAGCTTTAGGTCATGCAGCAAAACCTGAATTTAAGGAATATCAAAAGAATGTTATTTCAAACGCTAAGGGATTTGCTGATGAATTAATAAAGAGAGGCTTCAACTTAGTGTCTGGTGGTACTGATAATCACTTAATCTTGATTAACTTATCCAATTTGGGTATCGATGGTGCTCGTTTAGAATCTGTTTTAGAAAAGATTAATATTGCTGCTAACAAAAATACCATTCCAGGGGACAAATCCGCTTTATTTCCATCTGGTTTAAGAGTCGGTACTCCAGCTATGACAACAAGAGGTTTCGGCAAGGAAGAATTTGCTAAAGTTGCTGCATACATTGACCAAGCAGTAAAGCTTGCTATTTCATTGAAATCTCAAGAATCTCCATCAGCCACTACTGCCAAAGCTCAATTAGCTGAATTTAAAAAGTTAGCTTCTGGAAGTGAAGCAGTTAAACAATTAGCTGATGAAGTATATAACTGGGTTGGTCAATACCCAGTTCCAGGTGAAATGTAAATTCATTAAGCCTCTTTTATAATAATATATGTATTAATAAATATATTCTATCCAAGTAATATTTCTTTTCAGCAACTCACCAGTTTTTTTCCATGACAATGTTTTATTTAAATTTTAATTAAATATATTTTAATAATTACTGTCATTAGAGTTTACTTGATTAATTTGCACCTGAACTGGTATTCAATTTACAAAGTTATTCGCCAAACGCGTCAAATATAATTTTGAATGTCCAAATATTAGCGCGATTGAATCAAAAGTCCAAAATGAAGTCACCAAAGATTATTGCGATGGACCTTATAAAACATAAGATTAAACGCTGATAACTAGTTTGATGGTTTTAGTTTATTCGATAAAGCTAATTAAGAATGTGCATTCATAATATTTCGATGTTATTTCGATTATTTTTATCAATTTGAGCTTACTAAAGTATTAATAGTGTCACAAAACCTAACCAAAAATTTTTTCATACTTGCTTAATTTACGGTGGACATGAATGAAAGTTCACCAAATTCTAATTCTGCTACAAAATCAAGAGCTATCGATATTTTAGAAAAGCAATTAAGTGTTATTAAAAGAAACTCACCTTTGAGCAATCAATCAAGTAAAAATGTATCACCGTTAAAAAGATTTAATACAGGTAATGATGATTCTGTTTTGTTACAATCACCGACTCATAAAAAAATAAAATTACAAAGCCCAATTAGATATATCAATATTGTCGATCCGACATCCAAAGCTAATGAGATAACATCTTTATCGGAAGATACACCGGATTTGGAAGTGTCAAATGTTCAATATATTGAAATCAATCAACCAAGTGATTCGATTGAACCGTTAAAAAATAAATCAGTCGCATTTTCAGATCAAATAGAATCTTCACCAATTAGTATTAATATTAACTCATCTCCTAAACTATTAGATTCTGCATTAAAACCAACTAAATCAATTTTACGTAATTCACAAATCGATAATGGACTATCTGTAAATAAACTAAGATTTATCGAAAAAAATGATTCTAATCTAATCCAACCTCAAATTCTTAACAATCCATTTGTATTAGATTTTTGGATGAAAGGTGAAATCCATAGCCTAAGAAATATTAATGATATTCATGAATTTAAAAATTTAATAGAGGGAGGCGTTCACATATTAAAGACAAATGATGATAATTCAAGAGCTCGTAGGTTTGAAATTTATGCCACTTTTAATAATATAATCCCTGTAGCAACTGCAAAAACTATAAATGAAGTCACAGATAAGAAAATAAGCATATTAATGACTTCTTTAGATATTTTACTAGAATTAACAATTTCAGATTTAACAATAGAGCAGCAATCTCTTTTAAATATTTCAGAGAAAAAGAATCCCTTTACTATAAGGCTTTATGTCCAGATGATTAGATTTTTAGGTAACATATCATCCAATTTTAAAATTGTGAAGTGGCTAGATAAAAATGATAATGCTTTAAAATTGTTAAAATTCTTTTATAAATTATCAATAATTGCTTTGACCCATGAAAATTCCAATAAATTAATGATAACAGCACAAACAACATTTTTAAGAGATGAAAAGTTTAGTGTATATTACTTAAGCAATGACGAAATCAACAATGTTGTAGAAGCAATTATTAATATTAAAGAAATACCTAGCACGAACTTAATATGCGAGAAGTTATTGTTGATCAAACAGTTGATATTCAAACACCCCACGCATATGCTATCAAATTTAACTACCTGGCTTCCACAAGAAGTGTGTTATAGAATTTTATTGCTAAAAGAATCTTGTGTGCCAAAAATTCTTTCTACCACCATATCACTTCTGTTAGATTTACTGAAAAAATGCATGGATAATATAGCAGGACATGAGCAAATTTATGCTTGCATAATGGGTCAACCTATGAAGAACTTATTACCTAACATGTATTATAAAAATATTAAAGAAAGATATTCTGATACTAATACATCTACAACTTTTGGTGAGCTTCTACAACAATTTTGTAATTATTTAATTGAAGCTGAAGGCGAAATCAAATTATCAATGGATTTGTGGTTAGCATTTGTTGCATTGTTGTATAATAATCCAAAGAAACTACCTTTATTGATTGATTCAAGAGCAGACTCGCTATGGATTGCATTGAATACTAAAATTATAAAGTCTTCAGAGAATGGTCGTCTATATGCTACTAAATCATGGCGTGTTTTAACCTATAGTATTTTGAGTAATTTCTCTAAAATTGACTCTAAGAATAAATTGGAACTACTTTTATTAGTAAAAACTCCTATTTTAATGTTGTTACCAGAGCTTGATAAAACAATATCTAAAACATGTGTTTTATATCATTTGTCCGGATTAGTATTTACTCTGTGTGGAATGACGAAAAGTTTATCCAAAAGTAATTTTATTTCAATATGGAACAATCTTGTAGTTCCAATTTACACAAATCTAAAATATGATAATGAGGATCCAGGTTTTTTTGAATTTACCGTAACTCTATTGAGAAATTCGATTAATTTTAATATAAGAGAAAGACAAGACTTTAGAGATGCTCACCCAATAAAAGTAATAGCATCAATAGGTATAAGCCCATCACAAATATCTCCTATGAGTATAAGTAATTTTAATGCAGGATTTGTTGAGATATCAAATCTTTTTTTGAAGCTACTAGAAAATAATATTGATGCTGCTAAAATTATTATACCTTTACTTATTACTACTTTAAAACATATACCCGAAAATGAATCTTTACAAATTAACATTCTAAATAATTTCACAAAAAGTCTGGAATATTTTGAAAAAAAAACTATATCTCACCCAATTCAAAATTTGCTAGAATCATATATTACCCAATTAATTATCTCATTCAAAAAAACAATATTAAACGACGAACTTTTACTGTTAGCTAGTTTAATTGACTTCATTAAAGTAAACTTCGAAAATCCTTCTATAGTATTGACAAATTTAGTGAAGACATTATTCAAAGAAAAACATAATGATGTATCTGAGTTCTACATTGCTGAAAAGCTTTTATTGATAAAGGATGATTCAATATCTGATTATCTATATAATTGGATAGGCTCTACTTTAATACCTTCATCTTTAAGTTATCAAGATTCGTTGTCATTGTTGCATTTTTTAAGAATAGCGAATAATAAAGACGTCATATCCAACATATTGAACTTTTTATCTAAAGCAAAAGGAAGTCATGATTTATCTACAATTATTAATTTTAAAGAATTGAATGATGAGAGTGTTGAATATTTCATTAAACTATATGTTTCAAAATTCCCTAACGAATCAAATGTAGGATTAAACAAGAAAATATCCGCTTATTTAAGTGAGCATGAATTCATATTCAGAAACATTATCAATGACCTTTTTGTATACAAATATTATGATGTTATAAAAGATACTTTACTGGAGAAGAGAGTATACATAGTATATCTAAAGGATATTCCAACTATTAATAAAGCTCAAATTATTCCAACCATCCACAACACATATTTTATTGTTAATATGGATGGGTATTCAACTAAAATAAAAAACTTTTTAATATACCAAATTCTTAACTCAAACCCAGTAGATAGGGAAAAGGAATTGTTAATAGAATATATGTTACCAACTTTTCATAACAAAACTTTGAAAAAAGAAAAAGTCCTTTTAATTGAAACGTTATTTAATAATTACAAACAAGAGAAAAAGTGGAAGAACATTAATGAACTCATTTCACTGATATTGGAAAAAAATTATGTTAATATATTTAAAGCATCGTCAGAAATAAATCTTGATGGTATTATAGAACATTTGGAACCACAAATAATTATTAAGATGATACATCAATCTAGTTCATTAAAAAATTTATTTTACGAAGCAATAAAGCAAACTTTACAATCCGATAACCATAGCCTAAGTTGTGAATTAATTTCACAATTACTAAAAGAGCCCAAATATAATCATTTTAGTCCAATATTAAAAGAGTTTTGCTCTTTTATAACGACATCAAATGTCAATGCCTGTAGTAAGTTACAAAATGAGGCAATTGCACTATTTGATGAATTTTTATCTTTATTGCTAAGGCAAAATATTAAAAAAGTTGAATTTTGCATTAAGCTATTATTATCTAATATGGACAATGACAAAAATGATTATTATATCAATATTGCAAAATCTATTTTAACCAATCCTTTATTTATGTCAAGAAGGTTAAGAGAAACAAAAAGTCATAAAATTTTATCAACAAAGTTAGAATTTTGGTTTGATCCTACAGCATGTAGCCGAGTAGAATCCATATCAACTATTTCAGAGAAAATACATAACATACCATTACTAAGTATGAAGAATAATAATGAAAAATCATCACCTCGCTATGTAGACACTGGTAGTAAAGTTGATGAAACTCACTCGTGGTCTGATAAAAATAAGAATATTAACTCTATTTTGAACAGAACAAACGAAGAAGTTGTACAATCCAGCATATCTAACTCTGGGAGTATGAAATTGAAAAATACTTACGTGACCAGCACACAAAATACAATTAGTAATGACATACAAGTACAAGCAACTCAAAGTCAAGTTGCAAATTCAAACATTTTGACAACCCAAATTTCATATTCTAATGATCAAAATAAATTGGAAATTAAAGATGAGCTTCAATCTGAAAATTCGGAAATAGAAGCAATTAACATGGATGCCGATAGTGAAATTCCTGAAGTTGATGATGGCGATGTTTCACTTACAGAAACAATAAAATTTCCAATTTTCAACTCGAAGAGACATATGTCAAATTCTAACAAATTAAGCAATAGCATGTCAATAATGCCGATGAATGATAAGCTTCGGACATCAAGAACTAGCTCAAATCTTCATATTGAAGATTCTATAAATCACAAATTATCATTATTATATTCTGCAATGAACTCTTTCACAGAGGAAGAAATATTACATTTGACACAATTAGATAAAGATAAAATTGCTGACTTCATTCAAAAAATTACGAATAAGTAAGAGACACACCCAAAATAATCTTTGTATTTTAGAGTATATTGAAATTTCAACAATATCATATTTAGAGATATATACATCTACATGTATAGCATTTTAATTGCATAACTTTTAATGTTCTAGGATAGACGCACTTTGAAGCGTTTTGTTTTCAGTGTCAATATTTACATTCAAAATCTTATTTAGGTATATAAATAAGTTTTCTACAAAGTAATGCTAATTTCTTAAAAAACCTACGCCATTCCAAAGGATCACCAGATTTCCTGTTTATATTTATTATTTTCAAGTCATCTTGAATCATATCTATCGAAATTACACCTGATAACAACGATCCACTATAATCTTCAGTTTTAATATTGATGGTAACAGGAAAAACCGAATCATGGCCAATTGAATTTGATAGTTTTAAGAAATTATTATATAAATCTGCTTTTACCTTGATATGCAAAAAACGCAGAGATTCTTCAATTGTTATAAGTACATCTTCCATGTTAGATAATGTATAAAACCTAGTTAATTTATTATAACTAAATTTAGAGTTAAATGATTGAGAGCTATCAGAAGGTTCGTTACGGAATTGTAACATTGCTAAATCATTAGATAATAGCTCTAACCAATTTTTTTCATTAACATTTTCTTTTCCAAGTTTCGTATGTGTATTATATTGCGTAAATGCCAATTGTGTTGATAAATTATGATTTTTAGACAATAAATCATGCTCTATATCAGCGTATTCATCACTCAGTGGTTGGGTAGCACTAAATGCAGTTTTTTGTCTCGAATTAAATCCTGGATCCTGTGTCGATCTAAAATAGTCATCATCAGTCAATGATACTTTTAAGTTCAAATATAATCTTTTTGCTAGTTGTGGAGGATCATTACATAAACCATCTTTATCAGCAAAAGGAATTTTAGCCATAAACCAAGGATGTCTTTTAATCAAGTCTAAAGTGCTTCTATTTTCAGGATCTGGTTGTAAAATTTTTCTTAATATATTAAGCTGGTTAAAATCGATTTTTTCCCAAGGTCCTAAATTAATATTACCATTATTGTTAATAAAATATTGAAAGTTGTCATCATCTAACAATGGTGCTTCCCAAGGAATTTCACCAGTCAATAACACAAATAATAAGATTCCTATTGACCATATATCTGTTTTATCACTATAGTATTGTTGAGAATATAAAATTTCTGGTGCCATATAAGGCGGGGAGCCTTTTTGATCAGTGGATATTCTTAATGATCCATCTTTACGTTTAAATTGAGAAGCAAGACCAAAATCGGCTAGTTTTAAGTTACCTTTATTGTCTAATAAAATATTTTCAGGTTTAATATCTCTATGAGAAACACCACATTCTGTGTGCAAATAATGTACTGCGTTAACTAGTTGTTGGAAATAAAATTGTGCAACAGTTGAATCTACACCAACATCTGGTTCAATTTTATCAAATAAATCACCACCTTCTGCTAATTCCATTATAATCCACATGAAATCAGTGGATAAATTACAATCTATAACCTTTAATACGTTTGGATGATTGGAACATTTAGATTGTAAAACTACCTCTTTTGTAATGTCTTTTTCTGTCAAACCTTGTTGAGTACATGTTGCGATATGAACAAATTTTACAGCAAAGACAACATTCGGATCTGCTTTTAAATTAGCCATCTTCACACACGCAAAGGCACCATTACCTATAGTTTCCTTTAATTCAACATCTTTAATTTTGGGTAATGTTGCCACTTGAGAAAAATTCATATCAACTGTTCATTAAACCAGGGAGCCTTATTGTAGACAGAATCACGAATATACAGGTACCTTACTAGCAAATTTTAAGCTACATACAATTATATCTCTATACATTAAGATATAAATTTAAAATAGAACATAAAATAAACATATAACTTAACTCATCGCAAATTTATTGAATCATTTTGTGGATGTTGTTTTTTGAATTTGGTGTTGTTTTTTTTTAAATTTCATGCTCAATCTGACTTTCTTTATAATACCGATTTAAGTTACTATTGCCTTTTGAAGATATTTTGTAAGGAAATAATTTAGCAGAGACTATCGTATTGTTAGCAAAATTTAAGTACAACGAACTGATAATTTTAATACATATAGTATATGATGTAAAATCGTATTCAAATATATATTTTCGTTATCTATCCTTCAAGATTAAATAATTTTTAACATATTTTGAAGTTCGAGAAACTTGGAAACCTGTGAAAAATTACCGATACCTAGAATTTTTAAATTTGCATTATCATTACTTTTAATAAATGGTATACACTTAAACACATCTAATTCTTAAGATAATTATTTGACCAGTTTCTCAAACAAAGCAGAGGTGAGGATAATTTCTAATAATATTAATAAAATAACAATATCAAGTTTAGAGGCAATATAAAGCTAATATATTAAAATATGAGTGGCGTTCCAGAGAATAATACCGTAACTACAGCAATTGAAGAGACAACTACAGCTTTGGAGAATGTGCGAATCGTTACAGATATAAACGAAAAAATAGAAAAATGCATCACTTACGTTAGATATTTATCTACTACACCAACTGATCTGAAACCGATATTAATCGCCATTAAAAATATCATACTAGATGGTGAATTATATTCTCATGTAGATTATGAAGCATTAATAGAACTATTAGACCATTTATTAGATGTTACACCGTTTGATACAATTTTAGTGACATTTACAGTTGAAGATTTAGAATCAGCTCTAATATCGAATGATCATTACTTAATTAATTCTGCGTTAAAAGTTATAGAGCATTCTAATCCTAAAAGTATTTTTGTTACAACTCCATTGTTTGATTTAGTTTTAACACTATATTTTAATGATACAACAGATATATCTGTGGTAAATAAAATTGAAATGATGTTTCAAACTTTGTGTAACGATAAACTAGTCTCTGATAAAATTTTTATAGAAAATAGAGACTTACTAATCAGAATTAAAAAGAATGAGAATATTGTTATCTTTTCAAGACTACTAAATATTTTAAGTATCTTCATTGAGTATTTAGATCAATTTAGTTTTGATGAGGAGTTATTTATTATTTCAAAGGAAGAGATAGATCATGTTATACAAAATGATGTTCTATATTTCATTCAAATTGTAAATTACTATTCCAAGTATTTTGAAGAATTATTAATCAACGAATTTACTAAACCAAGTAAGAACTGGTTATATCAATATTTAAAACCTATTATTATGAATTTTGGTAAATATTACAAAAATATTGATGAGTTTATCGAAATAAAATTATTTGCTATGTCATATTTATTTCAATTATTTAAAAAAATATCTATATGGAATTATGAAAATTGTTTTTATCAGTTAGATATGAAATACTTAAATATTAGCGAGTCAAATGAAGATATTGTTGAATTTCTTTCATTTGTAGACCCAGAGTATTTATGCAAGTATCATTCTGAGTTGGTAAAAGACTTCGCTGTTGTCAAACCATCAAGTCTATCTATACTGAGAAATATCGTTTCTAATGAAAAATTATTTATACTAGTTGAAGAAAATTTTGATTCTGAGTCTATTTTAATTATGCCATATATGGAGCAAATGGTTTTATTAGAAAAAATGTCACAATATAAATTCTGTGTCAAGCATTTGGTTGAACAAACACCAAATGTTCTAGGTAACCTAATAAACTACAATAATTTAAATATAACTGAAACAGAAACAGTTGAGTTACGTGAGAAAACTATTGATAATTTAATTCATTTTGACAATTTAATTCTAGGAAGCTGGTATACCCCGTTACTAGATGAATTGAATAAAATTAGAAATAAATCCATAAAAAATGAAGTTCAACCACAAGTTGGAAGTATGTATTTGTGAATATATCATGTAAGTACAATGCGATGCATTATAATAAACGATAACATGACTTCTATAAAAATTGCATTCTTTTATATAAATATTTAAAAGTGTTTCTTAAATTGCCTTATTTTAAAATTACATAATAAATTATACTGAATATGATACTTACCAAACCATCTATAAATATAATGAACCAGCAGAAACAATGTCTCTATGAATTAATTTAACAATTGTTTCCATTTTTTCTTGTAATGCAGAGTTACCAATTGTGCGTGCAACATCAACTAGTTCTTTTACTAGCTCTTCTAATCTTTTAAACATTCTAATTAAAGAACCTTCATATACATCTGTCATTTTACAAATTTGCGTAAATGTAGCACCTTTACACCACTCATAAACAACTTCCATTAATTCATGTCTAAAACTTTCAACATATTCTTTTTCAACAACTTCAATTTTAGAATCTTTCATAACTTTAGCAATCTTAGCTGCTACTTCTCTCATGGCTTTTAATGGTTCTGCAAGTTCTGGTTTTAGTCTTGGCGCTTCTTTACAACGTTCTTGGAAAGCAAAACAGGATAATAAAGCAGCTGCTTGTTCTGGTTTTAATTCATTAAAGTTACCATTAAAGATTAATTCTGTCAGTAATAATTCATCACCACTTGAAATTTCACAAGCTACTCTACCCTTTAATTCAATAATATCACTTGGAGTTGAGAATCCAAGTCTACGTAAAACACGTTTTCTCTTACGTAAATCATCTAATTGCATAACTGCTTGTGAATCACTAATTTTTTTCTTTAATTTTTTCATGTCTTCATGAATAGCAAACTTTTTGCTGTATTTATCATATAATTCGACTAATCTTACAGAGTTTGCTAATGGATTTGAAAATAATTTTTCTTCCAAAACGACAATTTTTCTTAATAGTACGCTAAAATCTTCATCTTCGATCTTCATATTTTTAACTGGATCGATCAATGGAATACCATCTGGGAATCTTCTTTGAACTTCCTTTAATGATTTACCAACTGTTTCTTTTTGACCATTTGCTTTAATATCCTTTGGCATAAATAATCTTAAATTACCAACTGATTTAATTGATTCCAATGTAATAGGAATAATAGCACATATAGAATCTTCACCCTTCGCAGCTGGACGTATACCTTCTGGTAAATCTGGGCTAAATGGTTTGACAATATTAACTGGTGCGTTTGAGTACATTGTGTTGACAACCACGTTAACAATGTAAGATTCGTGGTCAGAGTAAACAGCTGATGTATCACGTTTATTAATCCTTTTACTGAAATCAATAACGACAGCCCAGCCGTAGTTTTGATTGGAACCAATATTCACTTCAATTAATCTACCTGGCTGTAAGAAACTTAAAATATTAGCTGGGTGAGTGATAACGTGACGTAGATCTCCATTGTACCCATCCAATGTTTTTCTTATGTCAAAATATTCCCTGATATTTTCTTCATCTTCAATTTGGATATCATCGGCTTCCTTTTCCAATTCCAAATATCTCTTCTCCATAATTGGAACTGAGATAACATTTTGAAATTGATAAAACGAGTGTTCCAACATAAATTCTGGAGATATACCTTCAACTCTCATTAAATTCAAAATCATGTTGTAACCAAGATGGAAAGCTGAATCTAGCCTATCCGCTTGACCTTTAACCATACCTTTAGCTACTTGAGGTTCCATCTTTTCATCAATCATCATAATGACAATACCACGGTCATCTAAACCACGACGACCAGCACGTCCCGACATTTGAATATATTCACCACCAGAAACCCAACGGAATTGTTTACCATCCCATTTTCTAACTGATGTGAAAACAACTGTTTTAGCAGGCATATTTAAACCAATTGAGAAAGTTTCAGTAGCAAACAGAACTTTTAAGAAACCTTCTTGAAACAGAATTTCAATTACTTCCTTTAAAATAGGTAGTAAACCAGAATGATGGATACCAATACCTCTTCTTAATAGTGGTAGAATATGCTTAATTTGGGGTAATTCTCTATCAGTTTCAGGCAATAAAGCGATGGCATTGTTAAAAATTTTAGTCAATGCATCCTTTTCGTCTTCAGAATTGAAGTCCAGTTTTGACATTTTTAAGGCCAATTCTTCACAGTCACGCTTACTGAAAGAGAAAACAATGACTGGATTATATTTCTTCTTCCAAATCATTTTAACAATTTTGTAAATATCACCTTTAGAATCACCTTTGGCTGCACCACCCTTAAAGGTTTGACCTTTCTTTCCCTTTGCATTGGAAGAATTCGGATCATCACCTGCTCCATTACTTATAGATGACATGGCTTTTTGAAAATTTTCTTCTCTAAATGTGCTCTTTTCATCGACAACTAAATAAATACCGTCACCATGAGCCGGGAATAAATAATGTTGCAATGGAGTTGGACGGAAATCAGTGTATACAATATGGCATGGTTGAGAATGAATTTTACAAATCCATTCGGCAAATTCCATAGAATTTGGAATTGTAGCAGACAAAAAAACATATCTAACTTTATCAGGTAGTAAAATGATAGTTTCTTCCCATACAACACCACGTTCCTTATCTCTCATGTAATGAACTTCGTCAAAAACTACCCAGGCGACTTCTCTCATAACTTCACTACCTCTGTACAACATACTTCTTAAAATTTCAGTGGTCATGACTAAACAACCAGCATCTGGATTAATTGTAATATCACCAGTCATCAAACCTACATCACCAAACTCTGCAGATAGTTCTCTGTACTTTTGATTTGATAAGGCTTTGATTGGAGATGTATAAATGACTCTTTGCTTGTCTCTTAATGATTGAGCAATGGCATATTCGGCCACAACAGTTTTACCAGCAGATGTATGAGCAGAAACTAAAACAGATTCACCTCTGTCAATACAAGAAATAGCTGTATCTTGAAAAGGATCCAGCGTAAATGGATATGTACGGGCTTCATTAAGTCTTTTGTGCTCACCAATAGGTTTATAATCATAGTTTGGTGGTAAAGCGACTTGATGACGAACTTGATGCTTTAATTTAACTTTACCGTCATCTTCAACTTGCGTAGTTGCTGAATTAGTTAAACCTGTAGATACATCAACTTCTCTTGATTCTTCTTGTTCGAAAGTATCAGCCACAACAGGAATGACTACTGATTTAATCTTAGCATCTAATAGTTTATCACCGTGCTTCAATTTTTTGCCAGATTTATTTTCAGCAACTTCAACATCTTGCGTTTCTTCATCAGATTCTATACCACGCTTTTTATCTGAAAGTTTAGCATCATTTGTGTTGCTAGTATCCATATCTTCCAATTCATCCATCGGAATTTCTTGAATTTTGGTGTCATCTTCATCGAAAACATCAAAAAGACCACTCATTTTGAATAATATTTTTGTTGTTATTCGCTGTCAATTATTTTTTGTTAGACTATGCAAAGTAAAGCACACTTTTAATTTACCTATAAAAAAAAAGAATTAACAAAATTATGTTGTATAAATTAAATTAATTTCAATAGTAAATATAATAATAATTCATTACTCTAATATCGATGCACTAATGAAAATAGGTTCCTTCACTTGTTGAGTATTAGATTTTGTATGTAAATATTTTTATTATTTTTCACCTCATCGCATTTTCATATTTTAAAAATTTTCAATTTTGGTTTAAACGCCATTAAACTACAATGAAAAAGATATAGCGGGTAACTGATGACTATGTAAGACACATTAAACCAACATTAAAATCTTTAGCATGCAAGAAACGCCAAAGTTAATGAACTATTGTCAATGACAATGGTTCAATTTTACTAACCGTTATTATTTCATCTAAACATAATTATCTTATAAAATGCATATATTTTTTATTGGTGTTATATAAGGTTATATATTTAATAATATGCTTTTTAGAGCTTGACTAAAAAGATTATTTTTAGTTGCGATGCAAACGTATTAATCGTTAAATAGATGCTATCTCATTTTTCATTGAATTTTAAATTTATTAATAAAAAAACCTAAATTAGTATATCATGCTGTGAATTCCACTTTTCTTGATCGTATTGACTCTCTATTGCTTCAGGGTATCCTTCATTTGATGAAGCTGAACTTTGGTTATAAGACATATTTGATGTTGATCTTAAAGTAAACATTGGTTGGAAGTCATAGTTTTTGAGATTTGTTTTTATAGAATGCAATTTATTTTTTTCATAAAGATTTGGAGTAGTATTATTATATTCTTGAAGATAGAATAATGAACTCACTGTCCTCAGATTTTTATCTGCAAATGCACTATTTCTACGTGAATTCAAATTGATTTGTTTCGGATTAAAAATATTTCCTTGGGGCTTGGAAGGTGAATTATTTTGTAATGAGTGTAAGTAACTGAAATCAATACTTTTACCTCTCTTCTTATTTCCATAAAATATATTGGATGCACGATTATTCTCGGTATTATAATTTGATTGCAAACTTTCACTAATTGCCATTTCTGTAGAACGTATTGGTGATAACGAGTCTGATATATTAGATATTGATAACTTCTTACCAAATTTCTTGAAAGTATTAGCTCTTTTTGGCGAGGTGGGTGCTGATAAAATAGTTGAAAAATTACCTTGTGAGCTCAGAAAATTGGACATTTGAGAATTGACTCTATGATGTGAAGTGTTGTTTGAAAAGATATTATTATTCAAAGATTTTTGTCTATGGTGAATTCCTGTCCCTGCACTGATTATAGAAATTATTGATTTTGTTGGCGAATGCCCTGTGTTGATTCTTGACAATTCCACTGAATCAAGCCCTGAAACATTTGAAGATGAAATGTTTTGATTTAAACCATCTTCAAGGATTTGACTCTCTTTAATATCTTTTTTCGTAATATCAGTTAAATAATCATCTAATTGACTGATCGTATCAAAATTTGCTTCTGTCGGATCTAATTGTTTCGTTGATCTTTCGCTGTCTTTTGATATCTTTGGGAAGTAAAAATGATTATCATTTGTTAAGGACGTTATCGAACTCTCATCATTAAACTCAGTTAATTCTTTTTGTGAAAAATTAAAAGCTGGAAGTAATAAATTGGCCTGCAATGTATCTGCTCTTTCCATTATTTTTGGTTTTTCGCTATTCCACATTTCCAAACTGATATGACCTGGCATATCACCAACTGACATTTTGAATAATTTATTTCCATTAGCTTCATGAACATGTTCATCGAAGTTTTCGGGAATATTAGATATACTTTGTAAATCATTTTCTTCTAATATATCATTATCATCATATGAATAATTATCAATATCCTCAGCAATGAACGATGTCCTATTTAAGTAATCTTTATCATTGCTTTCACTTTCGGATTTTGGCATATCTGGCAATAAACCTTCGATAAAACCTTCTTGTTGTAATCTTGGAGCATCGCATGATGTCAAAATTGGTGGTAATAAAACACTATTTATCCTACCTAAGGCTTGTCTCTCGACTTCAAGTTTTGGATTACCATTATTGAGTTCTCCATTTTTGTTGCGGTCATTAAATTTGAATGGTTCGCTATCATTTAAATTAGTTTCTAAAAGTAAAGAACTCATTCTATTATTTTCATTATAGTAACTTCCAATATCAGAATTTTTATTTTCAGTAGTATTTAACACATCAGAAGATATATTATCATTAGTGAAATTCTTTTGTAAAGAAGAGAAACCTGACAATTTGGATATATATTTCATATTTCTATTAAGTTTTGAAACCTTTTGTTCATTTAAATCTGTTATAGTATTAGTAGAGATGTCTGCGTTTTTGTTTCTCGTATTGATTTTGAACTTTTTCAACTTAATTATGCTAGAAATACCTTTATTTTTATGTTTAGATGGTTTTAAATGAACAAGATCATTGTTTGTCAATTCATTCAAATGATTTTGTACATTTAATTGAGTTGTACTTAATTTACCTTTTATAACTGTTGGGAAAGAAAAATTTCCTGATGACTCTCTAGTATTATTTTGGGTACCTACTCTATTTCCAATAGTTGGGGGCATCATTAGTGGGTTCGCAGCATTAGAAAAGTCTATTTGGATAAAACCTTGATGGTTTTCGCTTTGAATTCCATTTTCAATAGCATTAAAATCCATATCTGGTGTCAAGGTCTGGGAAGAAATTTTTAATGGGATAGTTGGTTTTAAAATGTCTTGAATGTTAATAAATTTATTTTCATTATCGATTTGAATCGAATCATTATTATCATTTTCTAGTTCATTATTATATGCATTATTACATATTATAATACCCATATTCAATCCAAAGGAGTATAATGAAAATAATAATAATACGGCAAAACTTATATTCAAATGTTTTTCTACACTGTTATTGACAAATTTCAAATCATTTGCTATTATATTTTTAATTATATTGTTAATATATTGAGTTGATGAACCTAAAATTAACAAATGCAGTAGAAAAAAACAACCAAAATAAATTTGACGATACTTTTGTATATTTGTATAACTGATTAGCCCAACGAAAGTGACTGCTATATTAGATAAACCATACAAAATGGATGATGCCGATATTATAATAAGTACACATTTATTAGGTTCATATTTTTTAGTTAATGCTATCGAGACACCACCTAATGAAATTGATAGCAAAGAACTAAAAAAAGATATAGAATACCTTGATATAGAACGATGCATTATAAATTATCGAGAAGGTACGTTTCGTTAATTTTGTCAGATTATTAGATATGATGGATATTTTCTTATAATATTTGCTTTTCTTTAATCGATATTTCTGTTATCAGAGATAAAATGATGTATAGTATTAGACAGGTCGAATCTTTGCTACCCAATTAAAATCTAATTGTTAATTGATATATTGTTGTAAATTTTTGCAAGATTTTTGCAAGATTAAATATATCTCGAAAGTACACTTGGTCAACTATGATTTAGAAGTTCGATCTGAAATAGTTTTATATTATAATAATAATGAAATACCAATAATAACAAGTTTACTTATATAATATAATATGATACCCAGCAAGAAAATGTTTTTGATCCAGCACTCAGTGCACAAGAATCCTGACAAGCGATTGCATAATTCCATGTATCTGAAAGTAAGGTAACTAAACAGTCCCAATTCAATTAGCATTTAATTTTTATTTACGTTTTGCAAATGTTGATGTTATGATTATAAGTATCCATATGATTATTTACTAGTTTCCCGATTAGGAAGAATCTTTAATTTTCATTTATTTTTTTTTCGAAAACATAAATAAAAAAGAAACAACATAAACAATGTTATTCCATACTGATGATTCTCTGCAAAATTTCAATTTCTTGGAAATTAAATATACACTTGCACAGCTATTTGCGTATCGGCTCGGCAATATTTCCTTCTGACTTTTTTTTTCGAGACAAAATAAATTGAAAATTCCCTATTTCGGACACTCTTGAAATTCATTTCGTAAGGGTCGTGGAATCAGATTCTATTGAGAAGCAATGAAGACAGAGGTGACATATCGGTCAGTCTTGAAACATTTGACAAACAGTTTCTTATTGATGGATGTGACAGTAAAAATTTAAATTTTCAAATGTCAAAGTATTCTAAAGTTGGAGTTTTTTGAAAGAAATTATTTAAATTAGGAGCATTGTAGAATATGTATAATACGTAAAAGTAAATGCAAATGAAAAAACGAATGAAACATAAATTAACCAAAAAATAATATTCAATTGTCTTATAGGTAAGATGAAAACATTATGGTGAAATGTATTTGTTCATAAAAACTATAAAAAGATTCATTGTCGGTACTCTTCTACTCGTACTGTTCAAGTCACTTCTTTACTACCTTTATATTGACATACATAAGAAATATAATACAGATTGGAAACTTGCTTTAGTTAGGGTTTGATAGGGCTGTATTTAAAACTTTGTTAGGGCGTACAAACCCTAAAACGTTTTTTCAAAATGACCTTGAAGATACTTTTCATTTTGACAATTTCGAAAAATCGATGAACAATGAGTTGTCGCAATACTATGGTTTTGGATTATTCTATTTAAATAAGGTTTTAGATACCTTGTTATATTATTGAGATTAATAAGTATATCATTTACAAAAGTATTATTAATGAAATTATATTTGGCACTATTCATTTCCATTGGTTGTTTTCAATCTAAATCATATTAGCCAACGCTTTGATATTTAATATCAATATTATTGACTTTTGATCGAATATAAATAAATAAATTTAACTCAACATGGTTGACTCCGCTATGTCAGGTAATGGTGTTTTGCATGGTCATATTCATAAGCTGGATAACTTGACATATATTCATGGGCATATACATCACACAAAAAACAAAGCCACTGCCGAATCGGATGATTATGTCAAAGAAAAGTATGAAAGTGAGAATATTTCCAATTTTAATACTGAATTAAATAAAAGATTAGAAAATACTGATAAAATTTTAGATGCATTCAACGAAGAATGTGGTTTGAATAAAAATTTTATTGATTGTAAACATTTTGAATTCATAAATTATGACACGCAAGTAAATAAAATCAATGAAGTAAATAGCACAGAAAGTGAGAATAATGGATGGATGTCAAATTTATTTAATGATCAACTAGTTATGCTTCCGAATAAAAGACGGAAAATTACCGAATTGAAATCGCAAGGTAAGAATGATAATAGCTTAGAAAAAAACTGTGATGATTGCGAACCAAAAGTGTTGGAAGTCTGTTGTGATATCGATCACGAAACATTGCCTGGCAATGATGATAACAAAGGTCATGAAAACTTTAATAATTTTCAAATGAATTCCCTAGATCGTAAAACGGTAGTATCTACTAAGAAAGAGAATATTTTGGACCAAAATAATTTAAATTTAGACATATATACAGATTTACTTAACGCAACCAAAAAGGAATCCCAACGAAGCATCTCAGACGAAGCATCATTAAAACAAGTTAATCATAATGATAAGTTGAATCAATACATTCTTGATAATGTGAGATTACCAGATCTTACATGTAATTTGACATGTGAGACTGAGTGTTCGTTTAAAAACAGTCAATCGGATAGTTTGCATGGCATGATCAAAGAAGAAACCATCAAAACAGAAGATGGAGAAAGTAACACGTTAATAAATTCTTCATTTGATGAGTTGACACATCAGAAAAGTTGTCATGACCATATTATTAATTCAGAATCAGACATAAAAATTCTCCAAGATTTATGCGACATTTCATCAATTTATAGTCTTCCTTTCACAAAACACTCCATTCACAGTCTAGAACATAATCATACCAATCACGATCACTCCAAAGAAGAGTTAGAAAATCATTACCATTCCAACCATCATGAACATCACCATCATTTTGTTAATCTACATACACATCCATCCGTGAATGAAAGCATAAATCCTATTTCAAGAGGAACTCAAAATGACGATTTTAAACACTCTCATTCAAAAGATATGCAATATCTACCACCGCATAAATCAGCGGCAAATGAACAATATAGTTATGAACGTTTAAAGCTCAAATCTCCAGTCAAAAATCCAACAATTTATCATCATCATTGCAAATCTTCAGATTCTGAATCAAGTTCCATTAGAATTCCCAGTAAGCATCAAGCGACTAATATTGCAAAGGAAAATTCCATAAACACAATTGATTTCAATTGGAATTTTAACACTAATTCAAAATCGAAGGAGTCAGCGATAACTTGCAAATGGAATACCTGTGAGAATGATTTTACTAATTTGGTGGATTTACAAAAACATTTAATATATGACCATGTCTCAAAAGAAGATCATGAAAACATTTCATTGAACATAGAGGGTGCCATTTGTAATTGGAAAAATTGTGATTTTGAAGGCGAAGATATTTGCTCATTATTGAGTCACATAAATAGAAAGCATGGTATTAATTTTGATATGAAATTTATCAACTTGTATGATAATTGTGATAAGATCACAGATAGAAAAGATGAAGCTACAAAAATAAAACCTGAAAGTCCGCTTTCTAAGAAGAGTTCTCCAGAGGTAGATATAACAACAGAAACAGCTAGGTGTATATGTAAATGGGATGAATGCGGTGATAGTTTTGATAATGAAGAGCAGCTTAATAACCATATAACAGAAGTTCATATGCTATCAAGGCAATCTCAATACTTTTGTTGCTGGGATAAGTGTAACAAAAAATTTACTCAAAGACAAAAATTGCAGAGACACATTAAAGTACATACCGGTTATAAACCATACAAATGTAATATCTGTAAAAAATGTTTTTCAAATCAAGAGACTCTTACTCAACACGAGCGAGTCCATTCTGGAGAGAAGCCTTTTAGTTGTAATATTTGTGGAAAGTCCTTTTCTAGTGCTAGCTCCTTAAAAGTCCATCAAAGAATTCATACTGGTGAAAAACCTTTATCATGTAACATTTGTGGTAAAAGATTTAACTCTTCTTCAAATTTAACTAAACATATAAGAACTCATAGAAAGCAATACAAATGTCCCAAGTGTCTTAAAAGTTTTGATAATGAAATTAAATTATTTTCACATACTAAAAGGTGTACCTAATTGCGGCCGTATTTTTCTTTCATTGCAAGTTTACATTTATAATTATTTATAAAATTAGCATATTTTTATACATTTATATTTATATTTTTAATTGAATGTATATAATGTTATTGGATACTATAATTTATTTCAATACATTTAAGCACCATTAATAATTGAACCCTCATAATAAATATAGGGTAGTTATAAGTATTCTTTCAACAACTTTAGTCTTTCAACTGCTGATTCTAGGTAATCGTCATCCTTACAAACTGCAAATCTCAATAGATTTTCTGCAGCTTTTTCGTGTTGTTTAATATAAAATTCAGTAGGTGGAATAGCAACAACACCTAATTCATTAATTAACCAATTTGAAATACGGAAATCTTTTCCTTTATCCATAATTTCTTCTGGAAATTTATAATCTTCAGGTATTTTAACTTTAGAAAAGTCTACAAGCAAAAAATATGAACCTTCAGCTTCAGTATATGGTAGCCCTAATTCATCAAACACACGAGTGAATATCTTGTATTTTTTGACATATTCGTCTCTCATGTTTTTGAAATAGTTATTTTGTAATGCAATATTAATTGATTCGGCGCAAGCTTCTTGTATCGGAGATGGGGATGCAAAACAAATTCTTGTATGAGCTTTTGAGGCAAAGTTCAATAAATCTGGATTCACAGAAATAACCCAACCTATTCTCCAACCCGTAGCTGCAAAAGTCTTACCAGCAGATCCTACGGTTAATGTTATTTGACCTATTTCAGGTGATAACGTAGCGATTCTGGTGAATTCATCAACAAAGTATAAATTATCGTAGACTTCATCAGAAATAATAATAACATTATGCTTTACACAAATTTCACCAATCTTTTTCAATTCATCACGAGTAAAAACTTTACCAATTGGGTTATGTGGGGTATTAATAATAATAGCTTTAGTTTTTTCAGTAATAGCATTTTCAAATTGTTCAAAATCAATCTTCCATTCAGTACCTTTGGTCACTCTCTTGTCTAATTCTTTTGGAGGATTGATTGGAACATAAACAACTTTACCACCACATAATTCGATATTTGGAATGTATTGATCAAAAAAAGGTTCAAAAACAATAACTTCATCCCCAGCATTCAAAATACCCATTAGACATGCCAAAATACCTTCATTCGCACCAGTTGTAATTAAAATATTTTCTTGTTTTAGATCTTTTCTATATAGTGGTGAATATAAATTAATTAAGGAATTGATCAAAGAAACTCTACCTCTAGTTGGTGAATATTGATTAACTAACGGGATCTCTACAGCTTTTTGTAAAGCTTCAATAGCAAATTTAGGTGGAGAATATGAAAAGAAACCTTGACCTAAATTAACTAACCCTCTGTCTTTATTTACGGTATTAGTACTAGCCTTTGCAGCAGTTTCGTTAGTTAATGTCCAAACATCTTTTGAACTGTTTTGAGTGAAATATTGATTTGGGATAAAATTCATTTTAGAACCGGACATTTTTTTAAAAGATCTGATTGCACGTAAGGACATCAATTGCCTTTCCTTTTCTAAAAAGATAATCACTACGCAAACAAATAATTAAAAAAACTCTATGATATTACAAAATAACAAATTACATTTCATATAATATTAAAAATTTATTAAAACTATTAAAATATTCCCTTTATATATTAACTTTGCTTGGAATTTCAGTCATCGAAAATTTCAAAATCATTATGATTAGATATTTCAATTAAGTGCATATCGCGAGATTTTAACTGTGGCGTCAAGTGCTAAACTAACAGTATAATTACTATTACATGCACGTGATGATGCAGGTGAATAAAAGGTTTGAAGTTGGATTACCATAGTTATCAAGTTACTACAGATTGACCAACCTGCAATTGGCCATGCTGCTCAAAGAGAGCAACACATCAAAAAGGCAATACCAATGATCAAGTACTTCTTAAACTACATTGTTGTTTTATTATGGTTTTCAGTTGAATTGGAAATTATATCCAATATGCTATATGGTTTATAAAATATTAGATACAGTTGCTATTTCAGCTTTACAGTCTTCTATTATCTTTGCATCTTTCTTTAATAGATCGCATAATTCATTCCATTCTTCTTCATCTAAAGTATTCTTAACATTTCCAGTTGAATCTCTATTTTCAACAATATTTTTCAATTCTTTTTGTAAAAACTTAATTGCTTCTTGCTGTTTCTTTTGTCTACCAACTGCATCATTGAATATCAAAACTTGTTTTTTGATTTCTTTGAAAAACTCATTCTCAACATTAGAAACAGGAATAGATTTGTAAGTCTTTGTAGCTTTTATCTCTTCTATTTTTTCATTTAATAATTTAATTCTTTCGTTTAACTTGACATGGCGTTCATTATATTTCTCTAGACGACTTTTGTGGCTCGCATATTTCTCTTGTATTGTTTTATTGTGTAATAATTCCTTATTTGTATACATTAATTGTTCAGTAAATCTGTCTTGTTGTTCGATAAATCTAGTATGAAGCATTAAACCAATTGTCTGGCCTTCGACTACCTTTGAACCTAGTTCTTGCGATACTTCAGTCAAGATCTTTAACTGATCTTCATTATCTTCATTATTAAATGCCTTTTGTCTAATATCAGACGGTATAACTTTTCTGTATGGAATGGTGCACATATCAGCATAATTGCTAATTTTGGAATTAATTTCGCTGATAGGTTGACTGTAACCCTTAAATTTTAATTTTGAAACAGGGTTAGTGCCAAATTGAACATTTGTGTTTAGTTTTGATTCGTTCTTCTTTAATGGTGCTAGTAAGTTATCAGTAAATGATATACTTTCTTTGTGAATAGAAACAAAATAATTGTTTCCTTCACCTCTCCACGTCAAAAAAGAATCTATTAAATCATTTGTTTCGATAACATTCGTATTGCTCTTTATGAATAGACCACGTAAACTAGTAATGTCATTATCGTTAATACATTGAGAAAACGTATTAGACCATACTTCAGAATCCACAATTGTGACAGTTTTCTCACCAATAATTGCAAATTTACCATTTGCATTTGGAATCAATGTGATATTTTTAAACTCATCTGCAGGTAATTTTATTTTTTCAAGTAAAATAAAAGAATTGTTGAAGATATAGTCTTCTGAGGTCCAAGACATTGAAGATTCCATGTCTTTGAACAAAATTATCACAGTGCCATCTTTAAAGCAAATAGCAAATAACTCATTGCCATTCTTTATAGGAAATGAAATAATGCCGATAGAAGATGTATTATAAAGTTCTTGTGGGTATGGATTAATGGTAAAATCACCTTGAGCTCTGATATAACAATTTTCAGGATTGATTTTAATGTCAATCAAAGATTTTTTATCTGAGTTAGAAGAACTGGTGGTTTGTAGTTCAAAATTTTTACGCAGATTTGATACAAATTGCAGTTGTCTAATGATATTTCTTCTTACTTCTTCATCAGAATCTTTTTCTAAATTTTCAAATAGAATGATTGATTTCTGTAGTAAACCGTCAATTTCAGATTTTGTAATTGAAATAGTTGGAATTAAAAATGGATAAAATAAAAATACATCAGTCTCAGTGATCGCATATAATGAAAGTTTGTCTGCAGAAAAGGTAATATCGGTTATGTTATCTATACGATTCGATAAACCCATAACACCTTTATTTGGAAAATTTATTAAACACGACTGCGTGATTGAATTTGCATCTAAAACGTTTTTGATATCAATTACGCAAATATTACTATTTTCGAATAAAACAACTAAGCATGGATAGTTTATACCTAGTGGATGATATAGTACTTTTTTAATTAAGCTATCAAACTTTGATAAATTATAAGAACGAACTTGCATCATTTTATCAGATGAAAATGATTCATCATCTTTCGCTCTCCACAAATTCCATGGAACTTCCACAACTCTAATTTCTAAGTCATCGTATAAACTAACATAATTACCACTTGAGTGAGCAATCATTTGAACTTCACCATTTAACGGAGGCCTGATAGAGATAGATTTATAAAAATCTACGTCATCTGTAGCTAAACCGTATCTTAAAGAATCGTCTTGGTACACGATAATTTTGTTACCATCATCAACTGTGACAGCTGATCTTTTAGCTCCATTGGCAGACACAGTAAATCTATTAAAAATGTTATGTGAATCAGGAGTTTTCATTTTATTAAGACCTAATTTTATTAACGAAATTTATATTCTATTATCTTACTTCTATACCCGTATGTATTCACTATCAATCACGCAATTTCAAAAAACAAAAATAAACTTGGTTGTATCAATTTTATCATCTTAATATGTTACAAGGAATAGAATATTTATATATTTTTATAATCCAATTGTAAGTATGATCAAGCAAGTATACTCTCATCGGTCTCTAATGATGAGGTCAAATGTATTTGTTTCAAAATTGATACTGCTCCTGCATAAAAAAACAAAACTTCGTCATAAATGATATATTTTATTATGTACAAGGTCAATGATATACAGTATATATGGCTGGTATATAAAACTCAAATAATTATTGGTATGAATATTATATTTGTTTTAAGAAATTGTTTTGTTTAATGCTTGCTCTATTCTTTCTTCTCAATTCTTTTCTTCTCAATTTAATCGGATCAGATGCCAATCTTTCCAATTGAGCATTTTTATCCAAGACACTCCATAACCACTCTGGATATTCTGAGTCTTCTAAAGCAATTGGATCTTTTCCTGCTTTTAATACATTGATTTTCAGTGGTGTACCAGCTTTGCATGACGACTTCAGTAAAGTGCTTTGAGCTTCTTGTAACAATAGACTACTATTTGTGAAAAAACGTTTGGCGATATTCATTAGCATGATTCAACTGTTTTTGTGTCCTATTTTCAACTTATCACTTACTCATATATGTAGGCATGTATATATATATACTCTAATAGATGGAAACTAAGAACATTTGTTCATAGAATTATATAAAGCTAGTCACCTATAATCCTCTATCTTCATGTATCTCAGAGGTACAATCAATGTGTTCGCTGTAACTTGACATCTCAACTTTGCTCTCCCGGTTTGTTTCCCCGCCAAAACTACCTACCGCCGGTCACGTGATTTACGAGAAGGTATAAGTCACATACTTATGACGACTACAACGACAGCGATGATACGTTTATGATCTTATTCTATCAATGATAGTATTATTATTTTATTATACAATTATACAACTGATATAACCAACGCCTCTAAGATCCAGCCAACTATACCGTTCATGAAAATGTTCCACATGACGTAGTAGCAGATCTTGGGAGAAAAGACACTCCAAATGAATAAGTGGTATCTTAGTATTGTGCATGTGATTAGTAGTAAAAGACCAGTAATGCAATTAAATAGTAATACTGTTCTCTTACGTTCAACAAAATTTTTCCATTTCTTTTGTTTTTCTGTTACATCCCATGAAAACATGGACCAATATATTGATGGTGCAAAATTTGATATCGACATCATCCAACCCACAAAATATATATTATAGTCTTCTGATACACCATTATACGCATTTGTTAAATCTATAGTTGCAATTGAATTTGTATTACCAAATTGATAAAAGCAAAAGTATTGCATGATTAACGAAATTGTCATAATTAAATTCGAATTAACATTGTGATGTCTCTTTATTATGTTTTTAAAACAACTTTGTAAAATTTCATAAACTAAATATAGTCCAATGTTATTTGATGATGTTTGAAAAATTAGTAAGAAAGTAATAATTTTTTTGACATCAGATAATGGGTTTGACAACCAGCTGTTTGACATTTTACCAATTACTAATCTTAAAATTAATAAAATCACAACACAGTAGAAAAATAATCTTGCTATGAGGATTAAGGTTTTTTCAAATAATAAATTGGGTGAAACAGTTCCGCTATCCATCAAATATGCAGATAAAATATATGCATATTTTCTTAAACTTTCAGGTACTTGTTCTTGATTGACAACTGACCAACAGATTTTGTACATTAAACATAAGTTTCCCAATAAGAAAGATCCCATGAATGACGGAAAATCGTTCATCGAATTTTTCATCATTACAATTATTATTGTAAATGTATTGATGTACCACTGGATATCACTATAGTGAGTTTTGAAGAGATTAGAAATGACATAATTATATGAGTACTTTTGTCCACTATTGTTCCAACCCCTTATTATTCTCAAACATAAGAATGCTAAAATGTTGTAAAACTTAGAATCTGTGTTAATTAAAACAGAGTATCCGCAAATACCAGTTAATATCCACCACCAAATCTGGTGTTCTTCTTCAATAAAACTACTTGCAAAATAAGATAACCCTAAAATTAAGCTGATCAAAAGTGGTAAGGCATTTTCAATAATATCACCTGTTATGCTGTAGATGACCATTACGGTGGTAATTAGTAGTAAACTAATTGCAATATAAATGGCAGTCATGTTATAGTTGGTAGCATTGCTCATTAAATCGGATTGAACTGATCTCATTTTTCTCAATATCTCATTTGTATCATCCTTTTCAAAGTTAACCTCATTAAATATGTCCATAGCATTAGAAGATTTTGATAATTCCACAAGTTGGAAAAAATTTTCTTTTATTTTAATCTTGCTAATATCGTTGTCTAACAATGATAATAACTCAGGTATCAGTACACCAATACTATTGATGGGTATTGGCAGATTGAATAAAGCAGATAATGTAGGAACAAAATCAACTTGTTGAACAAATGATAAAAATCTATAGTCTTTTTCTTCTTCAGACAATACATTGTCTATCTTAATTGGCAAATCTATATTTTTTTGTTCTTCAGGTTTCGAGAACTTCTTCAGTTTCTTGGAAATCATGGTCAGACCTGCTGATGTTTCTCCTGGGGATGAACCACCATGATTTCCTCCATTATTCATACCATGATCACCCAAAACACAAATTAACGTATCATTGGAATTACCCACTGCATTATATATTCTTTCTATGATAGAATCCATTTCTTCATGTTTACCCTTCATAAAAGTAGAATGAGCGCCGCCTTTATGACCAATATGATCCAAACCTAAATAATGTAAGACTAACACATCCCATTCATCTTGCTCTTTAAATTGCTTGTCCAAATGTCTAGTAACGTTTAAATCGACTTGTTCAAAATCACTAACAAAAAAAGAGTTGGTTCCTTCGTACTCATAAAATATTTCTAATGGGAATAATTTTAGCCATGTATCATCACCAAAAAATCTAATGCTTTTATTATTATTGTGAAATTGCATTGGCCATGAATCTTGATCTCTTAAATTGGAAGAGCTATCATCCTCAGCAACATTTAAAATTGCATCCAAAAAATTAGGTGTTGAGCCTGTTGTAATACCTTTTAATCTCGGTAGTGTGACCGTTGGAGGATTCGAGAATGCAGTAAAACCCCAAGCTTCACCTGAATTTAATACATTATGAACGAAATTGAAATTAGACATTTGCTCTTCATATAAAAAGTCACTTCTCAATGCATCAATTACCACTAAAACCAGTTTGTCAAACACAGGTTTACTATTCAATTGTAATTGCTTATCAAAATGAAATTCACCAGAACCTTTCATTACATTCTTTGATGGAAAGAAACCAACACAAAAGATACCAATTGCGAATAACTGCAAGAATAGCAGTTTCAATGACAAGAACATAACAACTTTGTTTGGTATAATTGATATACAATTATCGGTTGATTATTTAATATATATACGTATTTTATGCTTCCCATTACAGAATATTCAAAAAATCTTATTAGAGAGTAAAATTATAGAAACCTCTCATTTATATCTTTAAATACGTTCTAGCTCACTTCATCGCAGATATTCTGGTGAATGAAATAAATTATAATATCGCATCGCGATCTTACTTACATACATAAATTTGGTGATAGAGATCTTGATGGTTAAAATTCAAAGAATAAGAATAAATAGATAATATAAATTAGGTAAAAAAATCTAGATTCAGTCTGGATTGAAGTGTATTTTTAATGTACAAATGAATGTTTTATTCGAACTTCGATAATTATATATGATATGTAGTAATTGAACTAATGTGAATGTATTTGAAAAAATAATAATGGCAATGCAGATAAATTTTCAATAATAACTGAAGATAGAAAACTAATAAGTGCGGTGAATGATCTGTTTTAATTTTAATAAGTGTATTTAGTTTATCATTGCAATAATTGATCTCTGTAATGTAGTTGGTTATTAATAAATTTAGCAGCTCTCTTATCATGAGTTTTCTTATCTTTGATCTCCGTTTGCCAAGCTCTTTGTTGAGTTTTGACAACTTCTCTATCTGGCAAGCCGCCCGTTATGAAATTCTTTCTTGTTTCAGCTGCAATTAATGTACCTTGACCTTCAGTTAATATTTTTTCAGGTCTTAGATTTTGTCTATAGTAACGTTGTAGAGAACGGTTACCAACCTTGATACCAGATGGTAAATGTAATTCAATACCATCATGGTATAAAGTTTCAGTAGTACCTTCTTCATCTTCTTCTAATTCTTCTTCATCTTTGTTGTCGCCATCTTCTTCTTCTACGTCTTCCCAATCTTCTTCGTTACCTTCAGAGACTGGTACATTAGCATATGAACTTTCGAAATTATAGAATTCTGAAATTTCTAATTTTTCATTATTAGATTCATAAGGAACTTTACAATGTCTCTTGGCTAACATATGAGATCTGACAGCATTTAATGAATTACCTTGGTAATTACAAACAATACATACATTTCCCAAACCGATCTTTTCAGACATATATTTAACTAAACCTTCTTCATCGACCAAGTATTTTTGTTCTGGAATGAAGAAACCGTGATTTTGGTACATGTGAGTTAAGTTTAATTTGAAATCTTTGAAAGTTTTATTGTTTGTACAGAATAAACATTGTTCTAATGGGATATCAACTTTATTCTTTAATTTTTCAGCCATCATAGCTTCTGCTTGTTGCTCTTCAGTTAACTCGATTTCACCATCTTCATTGATTTCTTCAGAAACAGTTTCTCCATTGATTGCAACGTTTTCAAGTTGTTCTATTACTTCGTTAACAGCAAGCTCATTTAATGATTCTTCTGTAGGTGGTAATTGTTCTTGTTTGTGTTGTTGTTCTAACATTCTTTGTCTAGCAATTTCTAATAACTGTCTCTTCTTTTCCAATAAGGCTTCTTTTTCTTTTCTTCTTTGTTCTTTTTTAGATAGTTGTTTAGCATTCTCATTGACTTTAGCACTTTCGTTCAATTTGGAGTTAAACACATCTTCTGAGATAGCAGGTAGATTAGCGACCCTTCTTTTTAAATTGTAACGATGCCAATCTGACTTCATATGATCTCTTTGATCATTACCAGTTGGAAATTGTAAATTACATGAGTTACAAGTATAAACCCCAGACATCTTGTTTTCTTTGTTCCAGTGTTACGGATTTTCTTTTTTTAAAAAAATATGAACAATAGAAATCACAGCAAAGATTGACTCAACCAATAACCAAATAATATAGTCTTATAATGCTACTAATAATGCAAATATCTTTTAATCTTTTACAAGTACCATCTCATCTCTTTTCATCTCATCTCATCTCATCTCTTTCTTCTCAAATGCGGAATAAAAAATTTTCGGTCAGCATAAAAGCTGGCAAATTAGTCTCTATAAAATTTACGAAGATAATGCGAAAACTTATATAATAGAAATGCAATAAAACACAATAAAATGTTTATGACATTACATGAATGATCGATTATATATTGTTTGAATAGAACTTATCTATAAATGTATATATTTTAATGATATTTTGTCTATTCATCTTTCCTTGATTTGTAATAAGAGCTGATTTGATAACGAACAATGATCATATAAATTGGGACTACTAATAAATTTAAAATTGAACCAATTATTAGTTGTGCTATCCAGAATGGTGATTTATTGTCATGTTTATTTAAACCCATATCCAAAGACATCAAAAACCAACCAATAAAATCAGTGGTTATGTCATCGTAACCTTTCTCTAGCCACCAAACAATTTTATTACAACATTCTTCACAAGTAATGGCATCTGATGGGCCTTCGATTAATTTAGTGACTTCTGGTTTTGTTAAATTTTCTTGTTCGTACCCTTCACTTTGAAAATTACCTGGGTACACAACCGAAATTCTTTGCTTTGGGTTTTCTTGTCTTAATATGCCAGCTAGAGCTTTAATGCTTTCTTTCAATGGCTGATATTGACTGTAGCCAATAAAAGGGAAAAAAGCAGTGACACTAGAAAACAATATTAAATGACAATTATTATAATGTTTGAGAATATTGTGTGATAAATTAATAACAGTGGAATAATTCATGGTAACACCATTTTCCAATTCTGTTGGAGATAAATCTTTAAATAATTTTGGCACCGAACCACCGGCACATGAAAGTGCTTGGGTTGGATTTAAACCAATATCTCTTAATAAATCAAATAAAGTCGAAACATTATCATAACTCGATAAATTACAAGGATAATAGAATAGTTTATTACCATTTTCAGAGACATTTTTTGAAGTAATATTCACATTATTTAATAAATATTGTATGCCAATTACATCCTCCCCCACAATATCGCCAATTGCATCGATTAATTTTTTTTCAGATCTACTTATTATAATAACAGTGGAATTCTTGGCTTCGTGATAATATTTGTGAGCAAACTGTTTACCTAAACCCTGAGAACCACCGGTAATCAATACGACTTGATCATTTAATGTAAACTTCATCTTGAATAATTTGAATGTACCTGCAGGGTAGCTTTTACCTTATTTTTATTACCGCCTGTCAGTTCCAATTACTGAACCAATAACTCCTTCAGAAATTAACTGGCACACCTTCCAATTTAACCCAAAAACCTTGGTTCTTCAATCGGTCTGGCACACTACAACATCATATAATATTAAATAAAAACTAGACGACCGTTATTGTGTTTTCAATACATTTATCACTGATGTGATCATTTCGAAACGAATTCTGAAATTTCAACATTTCCAAATTCGGATATAAATTTCATTTTGCTCTGAAGCTGGCGCAGCATTGGTAGATTTGTTTCTTTTTTATGCTGAAAAAGTTGTAGAGCATTCTTGCTCTCGAGGCATTAAAATGAATGAAATAGACTGAAATATTTTGGAAATTTCGAATTAAAAATTTAATTTTGGTGACGATGAGACTATCCAAAATTGTTAATGTAATTTGTACAACATACTTATTTTGAGTTGGTAGTTAATAGAATCTGTTTGTTGGAGATTTATTTCTGAAAATGTGTTGTGCCAGTTTGTGCTATAAGTAATTTGTTTGTCAGTGACTAAAATCAAAATATAAATTGTTGTAGAAGCAATAGTAGTATTAATATTAATATTAGCAGCGATAGTATAAGAACAAAGATGGGTGTCCCAGATCAATTTTTAAGAGAACTACCAAAGTGTGAACATCATTTACATATCGAAGGTACTTTAGAACCTGAACAATTATTCAAGTTTGCTAACAGAAATAAAATTCAACTGCCAGAAGGTTTTCCAACTACTGTTAAGGATTTAAAAGCCAAATACAATTTCAAAAATTTACAAGAATTTTTAGAACTTTACTATACTGGTGCTAACGTTATTGTCACTGAAGAAGATTTCTACGAATTGACTTTAGCTTATTTCAAGAAAGCTTCGAAGGATGGTTTAGTTCATGCTGAAATCTTTTTTGACCCACAATCTCACACTTCAAGAGACGTTTCTATTGTCACTGTCGTTAGTGGTATCACTAGAGCTTGTAAAGAAGCGGAAAAGAAGTTTGGTATCACTAGTAAATTGATTATGTGTTTACTAAGACATACTGCTCCATCTGATTGTTCTAAGACAATTGATGCTGCTAAAAAATACATTAAAGACGGTACCATCTCTGGTTTAGGTTTAGACTCGAGTGAAAAAGATTTTCCACCAAGTTTATTTGCTGAATGCTATGAACAAGCTAAAAAGCTAAACCCAGATTTGAAATTAACTGCCCACGCTGGTGAAGAAGGTCCAGCTTCATTCGTTGCAGACTCTTTAGATTTGTTAAAAGTTGAAAGAATTGATCACGGTGTTAGAGCTGCTGATGATGATAAATTATTAGAAAGATTAGCTGAAGAAAAAATTATGTTAAGCATTTGTCCATTATCAAACGTTAAATTACAAATCGTTGAAAAGACTGCTGATTTACCATTACAAAAATTATTAGATTATGGTGTTCCTTTCTCTATCAATTCGGATGATCCTGCATATTTTGGTGGTTACATTCTAGATAACTTTTATCAATTATCAAAGGAATACCCACAATGGGGTTTCTTTACTTGGGGTCAAATCGCAAAGAACAGTATTAACGGTTCTTGGTTAGATGCCAAGAAGAAGGATGACTTAGTCAATGAAGTTGACAAGATCATCACCAAGTATGTTAATAGAACAGTCGATGAAGTTAACAGATTAGAAGGTAAAGTTTTCAATTAAAAGAAAATAATTCAAGATATTTAATAACTAAGTAACTCAAAGATATATATATATAAACTTTGCATAATGACAACAAAGCACCGGAAATTAGTTAATAATTAATAATTAAAATATTATTTTCCTTTTAATTAACAGTTAAAATATATTAAATTAACATGATTGATTTCACCTATTAAAACACAAAAGTGAGACAATGAAGGAATTGACAGTTATAGACTTTGCAGTAAATTCAAAAACTCGATTAGTTAAACGAGTAAACGATCAGGAATATAGTATAGTGCTAGCAAAAATATGACTTGTAGCTTTTATGGCAATTAGTAATCATTTTTTATCTATATTTCTTGCTTCGAATCGTCATCCTGGTTATTGAAATTTTTTAGCGAAAACATTAGTCACCATGAAAATGAGGGAACATAAAAATTGAAATATTCAGTTGGTTCGAAAAGAGACAATTAATTTTATATAATGTTGATTCGATAGCATCACACTCATATATTGACTTTATATTTAAGTAACTTTAGTAACTTTAGTAATTTTCTAGATTATAACATACTTTCATTAAGAGAAATAACCATCAATTTTGATATTTATATAATCATGACAATTCATATTACTAATGAAGAATTAGAATCTAGATATGCACCAAAGTTATCTAGAAGAGCAGCATTAAGAAAATTAATTCCATTTTGGGATGATTTAGAAGAAGATCCAGAGGATTTGATCGAATTAGCTGGTGGTATGCCAAACCCAAAGTTATTCCCAGTTAGCAGCATTGATTTCAATATAGTTGATAAACCTCAATTCGGTGAATTTAATTCTTTGACCACATCCATTGATTTGTATGAACCTAAGCATTTTCCAATGGCTCGTAGTTTCCAATACATGGAATCAAGTGGTCCACCGGCTGTCATTAATTTCACAAAAAGTATTATTGAAAGAATTAATAAGCCAAAGTATGATAATTGGAATATTACTTTGGCTAGTGGTTCAAGTGATGCATCCTTTAAAATTTTTGAAACTTTATTGGATGAAGATTCTTCTGTTTTAATGGAAGAATTTACTTTTACTCCAGCTGCATTCGTTGCTAAAGCTACTGGTGCTTCTTGTATTCCTTTAAAGATGCAATTAAGTGAAAACCCAAAAGAACAAGGTATCGATGTAGAACACATGGCCAAGTTATTAGATAATTGGGAGACTTCTGAATTTAGAGACAAGAAAAAACCAAAAATGTTATATACTATTGCAACAGGTCAAAATCCAACTGGTATGACTTTGTCAATGGAAAAACGTGCCAAAATTTATGAAATTTGTCAGAAACATGATATCATTATTTTAGAAGATGATCCATATGGTTACTTATTATTTCCAAAATATGATCCAAAAAATCCTATGAACAATTCATATGTTGATGATAAAAACCTTACAGTAGATACTTACCTTGATGAATATTTAGTTAAATCATTTTTAACTTTGGATACTGATGGCCGTGTTTTAAGATTAGAAACATTTTCAAAGGTTTTTGCACCAGGTCTAAGATTGAGTTTTATTGTTGGTAATTCTTTCTTGATTGATAGATTTGTTGATTTTGCTGATGTATCGAGTAGATCACCAAGTGGTGTTTCACAAGCTATTTTAATGACTACAGTTGACAAATTTTCTAAAGAATACTTAGAGAAATATAATGGTGATGTCAAGAAGGCCTCCCTAGAAGGTTGGTTTAAATGGGTAATGAGTCTAGCAAGTATATATACTCATAGAAGAAACGTTTTGGTAACAGCTTTAAGAGCTACTGAAGCTTTCAAGAGAGGCTATATAACTATTCTAGAACCATCAGCTGGTATGTTTATTGATATTAAAATCTTGTATGCCGTTAATGATAAATTCAAAGGTAAGGATGTCATTACTATTATGAATGAATTGAACAGAGCTTTACTTTCCAATAAAATTAAAATTGTTTTAGGTTATAAAATGGCTTTAGAACAAGATTATTCTAAAAACCATTGTGACTTTTTAAGAGTAACAATTGCTTACGCTAGTGATGATGAACAATTAACTAAAGCTGCTCAAAGAATTGGTAATGGTGTTGTTGAATATTTTGAAAAGTAATTAATTATCTATCATTATAGAACATTAAAATAAATAATTATGTATCAATTAAAGAGTATATATAGGTAATCAAATATAATTAAGTGTTATTTAGTTTTTAATTTTATTTTATTAATTAGTATATTGTTATATATATTATTTAATTAATATTTTTCATGAACATACATAAATCATTGATGGAGATTCGTTATATTGTAAAGGGGGTATTATTTCTATTTGGACGAACTATAATAGCAATTGAGAACAAAAAGAGAATGTTTGATTCCAATTTGTTTTGAATAATTTACATTTGATAAAGTAAATTTTTAAAGTTTTAAATAGTTATTATTGAATATAATTGGTTTATTATTGCTTTCCGGCAGCTTTTGAAATAATATTCTGAACATTTTGAATTAACAAAATGGAGTGCTAGTTAGAAATGGAGGGGAAAAAAAATTAATAATAAAAATTTCAGAAATTTATTATTAAAGTAGTTTATGGGAATAAACTGATGATATCTTCCTTGGAAGTAACACCATTAGCAAAAGCAATAGATAATAATAATTGGGCCTTAGTTGGAGTTAAGTAACCAGCAGAACAAGTACCGGCTGGGATAGCAGCATCGCTTAAGAATGGGTAAGTGTTTGCACTTCTAGCATAAACAACTGGAACAGAAACTTCAGTGTAGTTAGCGGCAGTCTTTAAAGTATCTCTTTCATCTTCTGAAGCTAAAACGACAATACCGTCAGAGACTTCAGCTAAACTTTGTAATAAAGATGCAGATAATTCTGATTCGGCAATGATTGGAACAATTGGGTTAGTTTCGGAGAAGTCAGAAATGTTGTAGTTTGTAAATTCAGTGAAATTGGTTCTGATAGTAGAGTTCTTAGATAAGAATTTAGTGTCGAAAGATTCAAAGAAGAAATTAACGGATAAATCGTCACCACAAGCAGCAATTGGGACACCACCGTAAGCAGAATATCTTGTTGTGTAAGGAGAGAAGATACCAGGATAGACGTAATCATTGTTAGTGACGACTAAAGTACCCTTTGATTGAGTTTGATTAGCGACAACAACACCGTAAGCATCATTTTGAGCGACAACGACAGGTTTTTCGGAATCAATAACAATAGAATTCAAGAAACCTAATGATTCAACAGAGTCACTACCAGCGACAATGACAACACCTTTATAATGATCATCTGTGACGGTTTTGTTAACTATTTCGGCAACTTCGTATAATTGAGTTAAGTTCAAAGCATTTGTTTGGTTAAAACAGTATTTGTATTCGATATCAGTGGAATTTTTCAATTTGAAATCACCACCAGTGATGATAACTTTGAAAACATCTCTAGATTCAGTAGAGTTGGTTGAATTGGAGAAGGTTGAGTTGGAAAAAGTGGAATTCAAAGAATTCAAGGAGAAATCGGAACCTTTAGCATTCAAAAATTTACTCCAGTTTGTAGGTTGAGCAGCAACCACAGAGGCAGCGGCCAATAAAGCAGTGAATTGAAATTTCATTGTGATTAATTTTATCTAAAAATAAAAATGTTAAAAAACTGTTCAGTAACTATATAAAATAGAGATCTGTTGTCTTGTTATTATGTACTATTATACAATTGAAAAATAAAAGAGGTATAGAAGCAAGCAAACTGATTACTGTTTCTAAATTGAAACATGGCTTGTATTTATACTAATTGAATAAATGAGGGATAATTAGATGACAATACGTTTTAACAAAAAAATTCTCAATTGAATGCGATATTAATTGCAATATATCTTAATGAGAGCATTGTGTTGGACGCCATTGCGCTAGAACCTCTTGTATCAGAGAGAGTTCCCAAATATTGGTTAACAAACTATCTCAATTTAACTAGCCATAAAGGGTATAAATTAATTTCTCATTTCGAACAGTTGAGACCCTACACACATCATCTTTTGTAATATCGATACATAAGTGTAAACTGACAAAAAATAACTCTTATACCTATTTCAGAAATAAATTGTGAACTAATTGGGTAAAGAAATTGAAAACCAAAGCAATTAACGATAATTTGAACAGTAGTTAGTGAATAATATCCCTTTCCAAAAAAGCCTCTAACCTTTATTCCAAATAATCCCGTGATTGCGTTTCAGATCTTAAACGGAGCGCTCACCTTGCCATACCACATCGCACTGTCGCAATACAACAATTTGTAACAAAATTAACTCACGCTGGACCGAAGCCCAGGCCGATGGCAGGGTAAACTCTGTACCACCCGATCCTCGGGCAAACGGTGCCTTTTTACGACGGCCCTGGCCTTAACAGCCGAGCCGTCGGCAGTCGCCCAGAAAACAGGTTACCCTCTCGCATCACGTGCATTTACCCTGCCCGCCCGGCCAGACTCGCAAGACAACAGCCAAGCCGTTTCTTTTTCCAGCGGCCCACTTCCCCACAGCCGTCGACGGTGAGCAACACAGGCTGTTACTATTTATATATTTATACTTACGCTGTGCGTTTCTCTCGCTTGCGCTCGGCTTTTCAAGCCAAGTCGAGACTTTCGAGACTTTCGAGGCTGTCCCGATTTGAAAAAAATATTGTGATGTAATGCTACCGTTACAATACAAAATGGAAAAAGATTGAATAATCTTATTCCATTTTGTATTGATTAGATAGGCAAATTATGCTTTTTGGAAAATTTTATTGAATTCTTGGATCTTATTTTGTTTTCATTTGTTTTGTACTGTGGGTTAAACTTTTGAATTACTTACTTCAGGAGTACCATTTTTCTATATATATATATACATATATATATATATATTGCTACTTTGTTATTTTGTTATTTTGTTATTTTGCTATTTCGCTATATATATCTTTGTGTGGATTTAATAGCGTTGCGTAGCACTTTCATACGTATACTGTCGGTATGTCTACTTTTGATCTAGAGCTGAATCCGTTCGAGCAAAGTTTTGCTTCGACAAAGAAACCTAATGATACGGTAAATAAACTATCATCGATCAACCATCCTCCGATCATCTCGCCAGGTGGATCGAGAAAGTTGCCATTGCTACTATCACCATCAATGATGACGCAGACAAATAATGGTTTTAGAAATGGTTTGAATAATGGTAAATCAAGCTCGGTGAGCTCTTCGACCGTACGAACCCCAAATTTTTATGTAAATAGTGGATTGACGCCAAATGAAAGTAGTTTAAGGACTGGCTTGACGCCGTTATCGCAGAATGTGCCAACGTTATTGCCCATATTGGGGAACAACGTAATTAATGGTGCGGCTCCGTTCACGCCAAGTTTGAATAACTTACTAGGCTATCCTCCGTTGCAGCAATCGCCAAATTCGGTGAATGTGTTGAATGCTGCAGCACAGCAACAGCAGCAACAGGATGTTAATGGGAACCATGTTGGGTATGTGCCTATGAATCCGTTGAGAACAGGACCACACCAGTCATTGACAAATCCACCAACTCCAAATTTACCGTTGCAAACAAACAATATTTCATTGAATCCAGAAAATAGTTCTGTTTCTGCCAAGAAAAATACCTCAAAGGCGACAAAAGTCTCCAAACCAAAGAAAAAAACACTAAAGAAAGAATCAAAAAAGAAGACAAAAGCATTGACAGAGGAAGCGATGCTGAAAAGAAAAGAGTTCCTAGAAAGAAACAGAGTGGCTGCCTCAAAATTTAGACTACGCAAAAAAATATACATCAGGAAGATTGAGGATGATTTGCTGTTCTATAAGTCAGAATACCAAACCATGGCCGACTTGATTGGAAAGTTGATAGGTGATGAGAACGGAGAAGGGTCTTTGTTGGACACTTTGAGCACAGAGATCAAGAATTCAAATACAGAAAAATCTAATGAAATTATAAATGAAATTAAAAGCATAGTAAATGAAACTGGGTACATAAAAAGAGATAGAAAACTTCCTGAAAGCGTAGAGGCTCCGCATGTCAAGATGGAAGAAGACGAGTGACGGGAGAAACAGCAAGTATATAGAATAAATAGATCAATAATAAATAAACATATGTAATAATTTACGTTTTGTCAGCGTGACTCAATTTTTTTTCCCTGGAGAACTGCGCCGGCCTACGCAATGGCAGCTGTCCTTGGCAAAATATAAAACAAAACAAGACTGGAAGTTTTAACAATTACAAAATGTACATAGGTTGGTATATCCATACGTGCATGGATATATATACAAAAACATCACTATCGGGAAACAAGGTGGAGGAAACAACGTTACCCTTCCTGCGTTTTCTGCCCACGCCGGGTAACAGGACCCTGCCATTTTTGCCGGCGGGTCACCGTTCGCCCTCTTTGTGTCTGTCCATCTGCCTGGGGCACCCAGCTCCGTTCGGCGGTGGGTGTCTGTGCTCCGAGTGAGCTGCCAACCACATGCCACTGCCCATAGGTGCAATTATTTCAACACCCAACGTTGTGTAATAAAGTTATCTCCTAACGTTGAAACCCAAGCCGTCGTTCCTTTGCAGCCCCAGGCGCCATCAGAAATGCCTTTTCCTTCTCCGGAACGGTTGATAGAAAGGAAAACCCTGTGGTGCCGTTGAGAAAATCGACTTTCGCACGGCTCTCTCGCGGGCTGCCGCAAGAGAGGCTCGCTGCAAATGAGCTGTAAACACTTCATCTCACCAGAGAGGTGTTCGATTAATAATCCAATAGGTATAAGGAACAGTTATTAATCCTAAACACCCCATATACATTCTTATATATAAACGTTTGTGTATACTGATTCACATTTATATACAGTTCTAGACACACAACTGTAAACAAGGTTTGTTTGAACTGGAAAGGACCATCGCAATGCTCGGTTCATCGTATATTAATAGAAATTTGATTGATTCAGATGACATTGGTTTAAGTGTTAAATCGATTCCATCGAATAATCATGTCTGGCTGAAGATATTTGTCATATGCAGTTTATCCTTTTTTATTAAGAGAGCCTATAGCAATAATAAGAAGAGAAATTTGTTAAGAAAAAATGGTAATAGTAGTGATAAATTAAACTACTCGAAGACAAAAAAGTACAGAAGGAAAATTAAAATTGCTAAGGATAATTGGTTTTTATTCTGGTATAGAACTTTGCCCCTGAATTTTATATCAAGACTATGGGGTAATTTTAATCATTTGACTTTACCAATGTGGTTTAGACCTTATGGTTATAGGTTTTATTGTTATCTTTATAACGTTGATATCGATGAAATATTGGATAAAAACTTTTATAACTATCCAAATCTAGGTTCATTTTTTTATAGAAATATAGATCCAAAATCAAGAGTCATTGTTGCTGGTGATAACATCATCACCTCTCCAAGTGATGGTACAATTTTGAATTTTGGTACAATCGATGCAGAAACCGGTGAAATCGAACAAGTTAAAGGATTAACTTATTCCATTAGAGAATTTTTGGGCACTCATGAGAATCCATCAATGACTAAAAGTGAATCACATTTGGATTTATTGAAAGTGAAATGGGAAGAATCTGAAAAAACTAATTCACACAATTTTAACCAAGTTTTAGTTAATGAAGGCGACAAATCAGCTTTAGCTTATGAAACAAATAATACAAAGATTCAAAAACTACTAAATGAATTGACTTCAATGGATACTCAAAGAGTTTATAACCATAATAATATTAAAATGAACTCCAAATCGCAATTATATTTCACTGTCATTTATTTAGGTCCAGGTGACTATCATCATTTTCATTCACCAATTAATTGGGTTTGTAAAATTCGTAGACATTTCCCAGGCAAATTATTCTCAGTTTCACCATATTTCCAAAAACATTTTAAACAATTATTCGTTCTGAATGAAAGAGTTCCATTACTAGGTTATTGGAAATATGGTTTTTTCAGTATGACAGCGGTGGGTGCAACAAATGTAGGTTCTATTAAATTGAATTTCGATAAAGATTTAAGAACAAACGTCAAACAACATTCGAAAGAATGTAAACATAACAAAAACTTTTGTTACGAAGCAGTTTACGTTAATACAAATGAAAAATTAAAGGGTGTACCATTGTTAAAAGGTGAAGAGATGGGTGGTTTCAATTTTGGTAGTACTGTTGTGCTAGTATTTGAAGCTCCTGCAAATTTCGATTATAACGTTAAGTGTGGTCAAAAGATAAAATTAGGAGAGAAAATAGGTACTGTACCAAAATAAGTTTTCCTCTATTGCGTTACACATCTTATTTTTTATTTTTTTAATTTCTTTTCATTCTCAAAGTACAAACATATACCTTTACACATATACAAGCAAAACGTCATATTACACATTCATAATACTAATACCATATTTAACTGGTTTAAAGACCTGATCATAATAGTTCAAGTCTAGGAAAAGCAAAAATAGCCTCCGACAAATCTAATAATCAATATATAATTACATAATTCAATTATTAATACAAAGCTCATTAGCATCTTATCAAAATTATAACATCAATACCAACTCGTATATGTATAAATGCACATACACATTCACAATTAATTAATCTACCTATTCTATTGGTGTCACTTATTCTTTCAAATCTAACATCTATCTTGGTCTCTTTGTTTTTTTATCGCTTCCGTGTTGTTTTCGGAAAATTTCTTGTAAAGAACAATTGTTAAAAATAAGAGGGTCTCAAAAAACAAACAACATACAACAATTTAATTCATTTACCTGTTAACTAGTTTATATTATCTGAGAATACTATTAAAAGAATATAAAGAATTATAATTAATTAATTTTAAAATTGATAAATTTTGATTGTTTCTTGAAATTTATTAATTGCAACATACAACCATCCAATTACAGTCATTAGTCCTTGAGATATAAGTTTTACCCCTTCAGAGATTTTCTAATAGATTGAGAGAATATTATTATAATAAACGTATATAAACGACAATTACTATTTAGGATGGCCGAATATACTTTTATCTTTGACTGGCCAAAAGGCCCAAGCACCGTTTCAGTTGTCGGTGAATTTAATAATTGGGGAACACCAGTCCCTTTAGAATTTAAAAAAAATCTGGAAGGAATTGAACAATTTCAATTGAAACATTCAATTAAATTTGGTGACGAAGATAAAAAGATGCATTTTAAATTTATAGTAGACGGCCAATGGGTTGTCAGTAATGAATTCAAGAAAGATGTAGACGAGCATGGAAATGAAAACAATTTTATAGAAAAATCGGATGCAGACGTTAAACCAAAAAGTAGAAAGGTTAAAATTAAGAAGAAGCTTAGAAGAAATAAGAAGACTGGTGAAACATTTTTAGTCAGTGAGGAATTTATTCCGTTAGATGACGAAGGTAATGAACTGGAACCAACAAAGATGACAGTTTATGAACCTGTCACAATGTCTGATAAAGTTGAAAAGGATCTTGAACATCCAGCTGAAGATCTTGGCGATGACGCTGTTACAAACAAATCAGCCGCAAATTCAGCTGAAGAGCCAGTTGAAGAACCAGTTGAAGAACCAGTTGAAGAGCCAGTTGAAGAGCCAGTTGAAGAACCAGTTGAAGAGCCAGTTGAAGAACCAGTTGAAGAGCCAGTTGAAGAACCAGTTGAAGAACCAGTTGAAGAGCCAGTTGAAGAGCCAGTAACAAACACACGGAGCCAAATAACTTCAGAATCTGAAAAGACAGAATCTGAAGCCACAAAATCCAAAAATACCCAAAAATCTCCAACCCCAGAAGAAACAAAAAAAGAAAATGTACCTTTTTCAACTACCACTGTTAAAAAACCAGTAAAAAGTACTCCAAAGCCGGTGCAAAAGAAGTCGACTGAAAAGACCAAGCAAAAGAAAGGTGTAATGGGTAAATTAAAAAAACTACTATCGAAACAACAACGTGATAATCAATAATCTATAATATCATAAAAACAACTAAAGAAAGATCTAATAATATTTGCACATAATTTAATATCTCTTGAAATAAACATAATAAAACATAATAAAACATAATAAAACATAATTTTGTATAACACATAACTTATCAGTAATAATATAATATAATTAATAATTTATAACCGACAGATACGAGATTTTTATGTCTATGAACCTAATTATAATGATACCTTTTTCATTTTTGAGTGCTTACAGCGTAATTTTTGTGAAAATTGGTTAAAGCATTAAAATTGAAAATTTCAAATTTGTCAAATTTGAAATAAATCAAAACAACTAACTAGTTTATGAATGAAGTATACGATAGTCATTCTATATGAAATACTATATATTTTCTAATACAATTAATACAACTACATAGATTTTGATAATTTGTTCTTTCATATAATTTGGAAGTGTACACAATACTACATTTTAAAAGAAACCCCTCAATCGCATTATGTTTCAGAGAAATTTAATTGGTGGTATTGGCACAATTATTGGCAAACCTACTTTGGTTAATGGTATCAATAGACGTCTTCTTAGTATGAGTTCTATATTGAGAGCAGAAAATAGTCAAAATAATCAAACTATATTTGGAAGCATTACTAAAGATGTTGATTTAGACAAAACTGTTCCTGGTAGACTTTCCGATAGAATGATAGCTAATTCTGATGCTGAAGCAACAGAAGAATCACAGTTGAAAGAACAAGAACTAATCGATTCAATTACTGTAGAAAATGATGTTTTGTTACAAAAATATATTCAAAAATTACAATCACCAGAAATACCTGCGTTGGATTTATACGTATCCCCTTTGAAGAAAAAAATTTATGAACAAAATTGCAAAGACAACGGAGGCTTTTTTAAGAAAAATACACTTGTTACATTAAATGGTTCCAAATTACAATACAATTTGAAGTTAACTCAACAAGAATTAGATTCTTTAGAACCTTCTGTGTACTTGAAATCGTATAGATTAAAATCATCCATGAAGAAAACTACACAAGTGTTAAGAATGATTAATGGTTTAGATTTAAAGAAGGCAATAACACAATGCCATTTTTCAAAGAGACATGTTGCTAGAGAAGTTGAAGAGTTATTGAAGAGAGGTATTGAAGATGCTGAAAAATTAAAATTAGACCCAAATGATTTATATATTTCACAAATTTGGTGTGGTAGTGACGGTTCTTGGACAAAAAATATGGAATTCAAAGGTAGAGGTAGAGTTGGTGTTATTACACATCCATGGGTTCACGTAAGATGCATATTAAAAACAAAATCTGTTACAAAGAATAGATTAGAATTTGAAAAAAAATTGAAAGAAATGAAGAAAAAACCATGGATTCAATTAGGAAACAAACCAATTAGAGGTGTGACAGATAATGTTTACAAGTGGTAAACATTTTCGATCGACTTTTTAATGAAGATCCAAGTAAATAAAAACAAGAACACAATGTCAATTAAATATTCGAATATACTCACATAACAATTTGTGGAACAGACTAAGATCAACTAAGATTTATTCATATTATAAATTACAAAATAAAGTAATAACCATAAATGTATCTATTTTTTATATAATTCATGTAAATATACAATCAATGGAAATAGTTCACTAATCGTTTTCTTTGTTACATTATCTTTAAATATATCTATCCAAAGTTTTTAAATTGCTGCAAAATGAAGGCTGCATTTCAATTTTAATCTTAAAATTAATATGAGAATTATTATTCATTTGGTGGAAAACTATTTTTGTTTTTTGTTTTCCTTTTGAGATTTCTTGTCCTTACCTTTTGCGTTTTCAGCTGGTGAATTCTTTTCGGTAGCAGCAGCTCTTTCAGCAGCTTCTTCAGCAAAGAAAGCACTTAATCTCTTTTGATATTCCCAATTGGTGTACCACAAACCAGCTTGTAAGACTATAGCACCACCCATGAAGAATAAAAATATAATATTTGAGGAAGCTAGAACGGCTAAACCTTGATTTTCGGTAACTTCACCCCATTGATGAGTCAAGGTACATTCAATACCAGTCTTTATATTTGTAATGAAAATACATATAGCTAGAACAAATAAACCTAATGATGTGTATTCGAATAATTGTAATTCTGGATTTGGTTTGAAGATTCTTATTATAGAACCAATGAAACCAAGGGTGGCAACAGCGATCAAAATATAGAAAATCTTTGGGTTTGTATGATAAACTGTTTGGTAGTGATTTAATGAAGCTGCAAAATCTTCTGGTGTAGAGTTTGACTTAAATAAAACATTGAAATCATAAGGTTGATTACCAAAGATAACACCCATTAAAAAGGAACTTGATACTAAAATCAAACCAGTACCAATGGTACATAATTCTTCATAACCGAAGCCTAAAATTCCCATTTTAAAATTAATTTTAACTTGATGAATTCAATAAAAGCAATAATTCTTGATACAATAACTTGTTAAGTGAACTATTATTATTGTAGCTTCTATTTAATTATTAACACTTCAATTTTATAAAGTTCTTCATTTTTAACTATAATATTTTTCATCTTAAAATTAATATTTTCATTCTCGATACCTAGGATTTTCAGTCATTGTTAAGAGAACTAGCGATACACATATAAGACACTGAAACCAAAAAGTATTTGATCTTTACATACTAAAAAGTTAAACACATTAAAATATTAAAACATAAATTATTTTCTTTTATTTTAAAAAAAATGAATTGAATTTATTGTAAATACATATATAAAATTATAAAATTATTGTTTATTGATAATATAACGTATTAAATTTAAGCAGAAGCTTCAGTAGTTTCTTCAGCTGGTCTGTAGTCGTTAACAGAGGCAACTAAGATCTTTTCTTCTTCCTTTGGTTCAACAATGTGAACAGCATCTGGTAAGGCTCTTGGACCGACCTTAGATCTAGATGGGTCTCTCATAATCTTAATCTTGATACCTAAAACACCTTGTCTCATTAAAACGTGTCTGGTGGCAACATCAATGAAATCGTTGACTGGTTGACCAGAGTGGATTAAGAAACCGTCAGAGTATTTCATAGCCTTGGCTCTAGCAGCTCTTAATTTACCAGAGATAACGACTTCACAACCCTTAGCACCGGATTCCATAACGTATCTGATAACACCGTAAGCAGCTCTTCTGATAGCTAAACCATTTAATAACTTGAATTTCATGGATTCAGCTTGAGCAACAGCAGATAAACCACGGTCTTGAACTCTTTCAGCGTATAAGACAACGGTACCAGCCTTGAACTTGAATCTCTTTTGAACTAATAAAGTTAATTCGTTGATTCTTCTACCGTTTTCACCTAAAACATCTTGGGTTCTGGTAGCTCTGATGATAATTTCAGTCTTGGTTGGAGTAACTCTGACTTCGACACCAGAGTAACCTTCTTCAGCTAATTCTCTAGTGAAGAATTCGTTTAATTCAGCGTAGAAAACACCGTCAGCGACTAACTTTCTCTTCTTGGAAATGTAGGCAACCATTGTAATATATTGGTATGTTATGGGATGGGTGTTTCTAACTCAAGTGTAAGAAAAGATAAATAAATATCAATAGATTTACAACTAACAGTTTCTTTATATAACATTATATATAATGTTATGTTGAAAAGACTTGATAATTGAAAAGTGAAACTAACACCATGATATTAATTGAAACAAAATAATAGTGTGCTATGTTATCCAAAAATGCTATGAGCACATAATATTTTGAAAAATTTCAGTGAAAAATTTCAAATTCGCGATGCGATGGGTCTGTAGAATTCCGGAAGAAGTTGCGTCGGTTGAGAAAAAGACAGTCAATTAAGCTGTGAAAAGAGTAGCAATTGCAGTGTTTGGTGTGAACAGTTTATGCTTAACGTTGTGACAGCAATAAGTCGAGAGCAGTTGTTATCGTACACATCTTATCATGTGTTCACGGAAAATACACACAAGTGAAAGATGTCACATGCAATGGTTGGTTGCTGTGCTTCTCTGTTGGTAATTACAGCAAAATAAGTTCACGGAATGGTCTGGCACATGTCCATTTTTGACAAAAATATAAAAAAAAATAAAAAAATAAAAATTAAAAAAACTTCGAATGGTGTACGGATTTGTTTGACACCCATACATTCTAAAACAGTCACTCGAATGGAAACGTCATAAATACAAATATCCTGCAATAGAACATATATTATACCTACGTATCACATGTCCTTATATAAATGACTCGTTTATTGAATATAACATAATATGATATAATGCTAACCAAAGATATAGCTACTATATATTTTTATTTAATTGTTTCTTTTTGTTACCATGCATTGTTGTGCTATTTAACGTTTCTTTTTCGTTTGGTTTCTCTTCTTAGCTGATTGTTTTTCAATCTCTTCGATCTGTTTCTTTGTGTTGTCGTAAAGTTTCCTTTGTAATTCTAGATCTTCAAATTCTTTTCTGACAAACTTTACTGTTTTACATTCGGTGAAATATTTGACAGAATTTGTTTCGTCGGAATTTACTTCTTCTAGCTCTGGTGACATCACTGTGCACAGGATAGTCTCTGCACCTCTATAGCCACTCTTAACAAACAACCATAATACTGGGTATAGTATAATACAATATAAAATAATTAGGGAAAATATCGATCCATTACTAATAACACGACGTAAACTTGCTGATCTCATTAAACCAGGTTGAACAATGGTGAAACTAACGTTTTTACCAGTTCTTTCGACACCGTCTGGTCCTTTTCTAGTTCTAATATCATTGAAAATTCTTCTTTGTAACTCTAGAAGACATAAAGACATTTGTAATTTACTTGATGCAAAAAATTTTAAAGAATTTTTATTATAAGGAACATTTTGCCACAATGGATCATCAACTTTAACGTCACCAATACTTTGCAAAAAACACGTAGTGAAGATTATTCTCACATCACGATCGGGTGGTTGTGCCTTGAAACTTGGCTGCAGTAAATCTAACATATGGAAAATACCTGCAAAATTTGTACTCATCTGTAATTCTAAACCATCAACACTGGATTTTCTTGTTTTATTACTGAAACCTGGAATACCGCAAGCTTCCATATCACCGCTCATCACTAAAACACCATCTAATCTTCTTGGAGGAGAATTATCCAACCAACCGGTAACAAATTTTCTAACTTGTAATAAATCACTAATATCACACCGTTCAAAATACACTAATTGGTTACCAGATTCATTTCTTAAATCTTCACACCAGTCTAAAACCCATTCGTCCACATTTCTTGACAATATAATCAATTGGGCTCCTAATTCTGCCATCTTCTTAATTACAGCTGTACCCATACCTTGAGAAGTAGCACCTGTGACGATATAAACTTTACCATGCAAATTTCTCTCCCAAGTGTTGCTGACACCACGAGACCAATATTTAACTAAACTTCCCACTGCAAGATATGGCGCCACTTTTAGAAACTCATTTAAATATGGCACACTATCAGTACCATCCACGATGGCGGTTCCTATGATATTTAAAGGCATTTTATAAAAATTAATCTGTCAATAATATTCGTTTCTTTGATAAAACTTTTACCAACGCTGAAGATCAACCTACACAATTGAATTAACCTTCGACCTCGAGTCTACTCTTTCAAAGACTGCTTCGAAGCTATATAAACAGAAATAACCAAAGAAATACTAAGTTTAAGTTCACAATTAAAAATAGTTTTCTTAATACATCTTGGATTATAAATTAGCATGTAAGTTTTACCCGGGCCCCATCTATATACCGTTTTTGAAAAATTTTATAGCGTAAATAAATTTATTAGAGCTCATCTCATCGCATTTAAAGGCTATTTTAACAGATTAGATCTGTATTTGAAGAAGTAGACGTTCAAGTCTTCGTTTATTGCATTAAATTATTAGTAATTACAGCATTTAAGCAGTATCATAGTGAGAATTGAGCTTCGATTTGTTGGGAAACTGTAGATCTAACGCAAAAAGGATACATATATTATGAACGAACAAATTATATATACTACCAATGCTACAGGTGCTATTGCTAGTGTTCATTCGTTTGAACAATCGAATTTAAGACAATGCAGCGTTAGTTCTTTGAATAGTGCTGTTCAAATTGGTGATAAATATTTATTTGTTGCTCAATCAGGTAAAGCTTTGATCAATGTTTACGATATTTCAGGCACTCAAAAGAGAGAATCCGTAGAACAAAGATTACCTTTACCAGAAGCCGTTAACTGTTTAGAAACTGTTCCAAATCCAATTGAAAATGCAACCACTAATAATATTCCTTATTTACTACTAGCATCAACACCTTCTGGAAAATTATATGCATGGGAAGTTAGTTCAGGTGTTCTACTTTCAGTCAAGCCAATGGCTCATTACCAAGCTATAACCAAAATCAAATCTGTATTAAATGGTAAATATATCATCACTTCTGGTAAAGACTCGCGTGTAATGATTTGGCAAACATCTGAATTGGTCTCAATGGAAGAGCCAAAACCAGTCGCAATTTTGCATGATCACAATTTAACAGTTACTGATTTTGCTGTCTCAACCACGTTTGGTGACTCCCTTTCTTCATCTGGTATTAAATTATACACTGCTTCAGAAGATGCTACTGTTAGAGTTTATGATTTGAATATGCTATCCACCTCAACTCCAATTGGAAAAAAATTAACTAGTGAAGAAGCTAAACTTTTAAAACCAAAATTATTGGTCACCTTTACTTTAGGCCATGCTATTAGTACGTTAACATTAGATCAAGCTGACCGTGCCTTATATATTGGTACTTCTGTTGGTTGTTTCAGTTTACCACTGTTTTACCAATTATCAGGTAACAGAATTGTGAATTTAACACAATCGATCGGTGAAAAATTAACAAGCAAAGGTAAAGTTTTTTCGTTAACAGAAAAATTTTCTGATGACAAAGAAGAACAAAAAGCTCAAGATCTTTTTTCTATTGGTCAATTACTAATTACTAAATTGATTGATGTTGATGTTAAATGTTCTAAGTTGACATTAGATGGTTCTATATTGGTTGTCGGAGATTCTACTGGTAAATTATCTGTTGTTGAAATCTATTCAAAACAAATATTGAAGACAATCCAACCAGTTACCACCCAACAAATTGCCGTTGGTAGCATAACGAACATTTTAATAAGTACACAATACAACAATTCCTCTAGCATTGAAATTTTTAGTGGTTCGAAGAGTGATTCTAATAAATTTCAAAAATTACCAACTTTGCAAAGAGTTATATTTGATAATAGTAAGCAAGGACAACTACACGACGTATGGAATCAATTCAAAGATCAATCCTTTGAAACGGTTTCACCAATTGAAGACTTTGAAAGCTATATTGATAATATGAAAATTCAAGAATCAGTCTTTGTAACTGAATCTAAATCATATGATAATAATATGAAATCACTGACGTCAATTCCTGAAGTCTCAAATACTTCTTCTGATTCAAAAGATAAAGAAATCAATGAATTGAAGAAAAATGTTGAATCATTAACAAATGCTTACAAAGAATTAAGAGAAATGCATGAAAAATTATTCAATGAACATGAAGCTTTATTAGAAAAAAAATAATTATAACTAAGACAAGGGCATTTATAATATCTATAAATATATATTCTATAATATATACTATAAAATATATGCATTAAATACATGTATCTACATTCGTAATTAAACTAAAGAATTGGCAGATAAGTAGTTTGTGTCGTTTAAGTGGCTTGTCATTTGGCTTTTGAGCATTTGTGACTCCGACAGAAGAAAGCGAGACATTGTCGCATAGCTTTGTAGCCGGGTAAAATAATTAGGAGTAATCACCAAAGGTCGTTGAAATTTAGACTTTAATGAATGATAATGAACCCTCAATAAAGAATCGCAAATGTTTATTTACATTAATAAGATGATTAATTTATAAAGCAAGTTACTCTAATTATTATTTGGTAATTAAAATTGATTATTTTAATTTTAAATAAACTTTAATTATACTTAGTTTGGTATTTTGTAGACAAAACTATATAAATAAAAATAGATTGAATCAACTAACATTTTTACTTAATTTATACTGTATAAAATAATTCAAAAAAGATAAGATTTTGATTTTAAAAGAAATAATTACTGGTATAAATATAATATTAAAAATTAATTAATATTTTAATTTTTATTTTGTTTGATATTTATTTTTCGATTTCGTTGAGTTAAAATCTAATTGATTATAAAAAGAGGAAATATTAGTTTTTCTATTTATAAGCTAAGATTTAATCATAATAATCGGTAATATTTTCTAATATGTCATCATTGACTAGATTATTACAAGAAAAAAAAGACAATGAAAACCTGAAACAGAATACCCCTATCTCCTCAGTTTCTGAAGAAGTTGCCCCAATTTCTTCAAATGGTTCTTCAAATTCTTCATCACTGCCTCCTAGACCTATTATTTATGGTACTGGTGCACCTTCTGCTTCAGTTGCAAGTGTCACGACTGTAACACAATTAGACTCCGAAGATGATGATACTGATAGTGCTCATAGTTCACATTTAATGCCAAATACAAAACATGGTGATGATAACATGTATTTTAAGGCTGGTCCAAATGATGTTGCATCCACAAGATTGAAAAAACCAACTGGTAGTTCTGTAGATTTAAGAAATGGATTATCATCAAGTTTTTTAGATTCTAATTCCGCTCATACTGCAACCATGTACGGGTCAAGTGTAAATAATAGATTTGGCGGTAACTCTGTAATTTCTAGCGAAGCTGTATTCAATTCTAATATGTATGGTAGTTCATACGGTGAAACTATTCAGCGTCGCAGAAGCGGTAGAGCTTATTCAAGTTCTGCTCAAATGAGAAATATACCTTCTTTGTCATCAAGTATTCCATATTCAGTTCCAAATTCTAATAAAGAAAGAACTGGAACTAGTAGTAGTGGATCCTCGGTCACAAACTCTTGGATAGAAACATATGGTGGTAGTATGCCAAGTAATATTTCAGCAATTGATTCAAATGTCATTTCATCACCTGTGGTAGACTCGGTTGAACCAAGATTCATTATCTCAAAACAAAAATTACAAAAGTCATCATTAGAAAATTCAACACAAACTGGATCTGTTTCCAGATCAAATTCATTATCATCACAATTGGGAAATTTATTCTTTTCCAAGAGTTCAAAAGATATCCATGGCTCAAGTTCATATTCAACTACAAACACAACTGTAAATGGTAGCTTGAATGCCAGTTATTCATCATCATCAACTACTGCTACAGCTATTCCAAAACCTGGTCGTGCTAGACAAAGTAGCATTTATCAATCATCAAGACAACCTTCATCATATTCTGATGCCGCTTTTAGTTCCACTTCACCAGCGCAAGATCATTCTGTAGTCCAAAGTGTACCAAAGGGTAGTCATTCTTCCGTATCAAACTTGAAGAATTTGTTTAGAAAGAATTCTAGCACTAATATTAGTGGTTCCCCAGTTGCTGCACCTGTCGCTGTACCAACTAAAATTACCACGAATGGATCAATAACAGTTCCTGAAAGAATATCAAGTTCTTCTCATTCACAAAATTTTGCGCCAACATTTTATGGAAGCAGTGCTAATCCAAACGATACTCTATACTCTAATAATGAAGACTCCAAACTTCCATTTTCTAGAAGATACGAAAGATCTGGTGAAGATTTAGGCGCAGGTGCAGGTGGTAGTGTAAAGTTAATGAAAAGAATATCTGATAGAAAAGTTTTTGCAGTTAAGGAATTTAGACAACAACTTGATAATGAGAGTAAGCGTGATTATATAAAAAAGATAACTTCTGAATACTGTATTGGTACCACTTTACGTAATTCAAATATTATTGAAACTATCGAAATTTCTTACGAATCGAATAGAATATACCAAGTAATGGAGTATTGTGAATATGATTTATTTGCTATTGTTATGAGCAATAAAATGTCTTATGAAGAAATATGTTGTTGCTTTAAGCAAATTTTGACTGGTGTTCAATACTTGCATGGGATTGGTTTAGCTCACAGGGATCTGAAACTGGATAATTGTGTTATTAATGATCAAGGTATTGTTAAATTAATTGATTTTGGAGCTGCTGTTGTATTTTCTTATCCTTTTTCGAAGACACTAGTTGAGGCCAGTGGTATTGTTGGTAGTGATCCGTACTTAGCTCCTGAAGTTTGCATTTTTTCAAAGTATGATCCTCGTCCAGTAGATATTTGGTCAGTAGCTATTATTTTTGCATGTATGGTATTGAAGAAGTTTCCTTGGAAAATTCCAAAGTTACGTGATAACTCATTTAAATTATTTTGTTCCGGTCGTGACTGTGATTCTTTAAGTGCATTAGTTACAAAGACACCAGAACCACCTTCCTATGATAATGCTACTACGGCTGCCAATGCCAATAAAAATTCCAATAATCCATCTGATCCTAAAAATACTAATATTGGCCCACAAAGATTATATCATTCTTTACCTGAAGAATCTCAGCATATTATTAACCGTATGGTAGATCTTGCTCCAGCATGTAGAGCAAATATTGACGAAATTATGTCTGATAGTTGGGTTGAAAGTATAGATATGTGTCATGTCAGAGGTGATGGTGATGAGGCTGTGGTAATCAATAGTAAATTCCACACCCATACAAAAGTTGATCAAAGTGAAGCTCATATTGCGGGATTAGAAAAGAAAAAGAAACAGAAGGCAGTAGATCAACAAAACAATGCAGTCTAGATTTTACTTTTCAAGAGATTTTTTATCAAAAAAGTTTTAAAAAAGAAGTTTTACTTTTTTATGGTAAATATTTCTAGTATTAAACTATACTGTCTTCTAATATTTTGAATCTACGGTTATTCATACTTCAATATACCAGTTACCTCATTATAATTTGGCAAAAGTAAGAATAACTATTGTAATTAAAAAGATATGGCTTAATTTGCATTATGAATAGAAATAAAATAAAGTCAATATCAATAAAAATCAGGCAATTTCCAAAATTATATTTTTCATTAATGATTCTGCATAGGTAGATCTACTTTTTATTATTAAGATTACGTTCTCAAAAATTTATTATGTATATAATTATTAAATAACAAACATTTAACTGTAACTGAATAACGATAAATTATTATTTAATATCCATAAACAATATACTTATTGTTTTTTAGCTTTCAATTTAATTAAACCATTTAAACATAAAGTATCTTAGTTTTCAAGTTTTTAGAAAATTCCGAAGAATCGCTGATTTTGAAAAATTAGATGGAGCAATTTGAGAAACATATCTTAAAAACATTGAATAATTGAAAATGTATTTGTTATGGCCTTTTTTATACTATTATCAAAAAAAAGATATTCTTTTCATTGATATTAAACTATTAATACAATTGTTGAAAAAATAATCATGTCACAAGCAACAAAAAATTTACTGGTAAAACTAATCGTTGGTGCAGGACAAGCAGCTCCAACCCCTCCAGTAGGTCCAGCTTTAGGTTCCAAGGGTATTAAAGCCATTGATTTTTGTAAAGAATTCAATGCTAAGACTGCATCTTATCAACCAGGTGTTCCAATTCCTGTATTAATTACCATTAAACCTGATAGATCATTTTCTTTTGAATTGAAATCACCACCAACTGGATACTTATTACTGAAAGCCTTGGGGGTAGAAAAAGGTCATGGAACACCAGATGTTAACAATCCGGATAGAATTGTAGGTACATTATCATTGAAACACATCTATGAAATAGCAAAAGTCAAGAAAACAGATAATAGACATAAAAGTTTGGAAATGGAAGGTGTTGTAAAATCCATTATTGGTGTTGCTAAGAGCATGGGTATCAAAGTAGAACCATGAAAAATATTGAAACTTGTGCATAGAGAGGTTAAAGAACAGACACAATATATTATTATCATTCAACTTGTAAATAATAAAACATAATTGTTATAGCTTAAATATCTAATAATGTTGTTATAAATGAAAAATAAATTATTTGTGTACGATTTCTTTTTATTAAAATTTGTTTTTTAAGCATTAATATTGTTAGTTTATCAGACTTAACATATTAAATACAATATATGCAAAAAAATTATATATGAATTAAGTATTGTTTCGATTAGTAATTGAGCAATAGAATTCCTCAGTATATTGAAAAATAATTTTTTATTTTCCATCTGTATAAAATGCAATTTTATTCTTATTGAAGTTATCTTAACATCAATATTTGTTAGTTCTTCGTTTCTTATTTTTCTTAAAATTCTTCCCATTAGAACTATTTCTTTTATGTTTCGATGGGGATGAGAATCCTGAATTATTTGAAAAAGAAGTATTAGGTCTTTGATTGTTATTATTTGGTTTTTGGATAGGAATGCTGACTTCTTTATTAGAAATATGTCTTGAAAATTTTACTTCACGGGATGTCAATCTTGTATATACTAAATAGTAAGCATTTGGCTCATTTAAAACACTTCTTTCAGAGATACGGTTTGTGTATTCATCGTCATACGTAGCCCAGGAACCATCTGGCTGTTTGCAATGAGAAATATAATGACCAGAAGATAAAGATCTACCTTCATGAACGACAACACTGATTAGCTGATACATTACAGGAAGTGTAGATTTTGACTTATCACAGTAACGAGTTAAATCCAAGAACATTGGATATGACACGGCTTGCTTCATTTTAGAAGAAGATTGACCATTAAATCTAAATTTCTTTAAATGAACCAATAAAGTTTCAGGGGCCCTTAAAATTGTGTTACGTTTAGTGGCGTTTGTAGTTCTCTTACACTTTTCACAAACATAGCCTTTCTTTTCCTTGTCCATTTTGATCAATTCTGGGTTAAAAAAGTCACCAATCGATTTCTCAATGCTGAATCTACTAGTTGCAGGACTTTGATCTAAATCTAATCCATCCATTTTTTCTGAATTATTAGCAGTCTTGTTAGATTGGTCACCTTTTACTGCATCCGTACCTTTATGATTTTCAGAAATTTGGTTTTTATTAGTATCAGCATTTGATTGATTATTTTGATTTTTATTATTTTTACCTTTCAAGTGTAATGATAAATCATAAAATGGTTGTTCAGTTTTTGAAATTTCTCCACAATTTTTACAAGTAACTTCTTGTTTTAACATACCACCAAATATATCATATATTATGGATTCTGTCATTTTTTTACCTTTTGGTACCGAATCTTCTTGTAACCTTGACATTAACGACATAAAATATTCATGAGAATCTTCTTGTTGCCATTCACTCATCATACAATTAATTTCATTTAAAGCTGTAATTAATTTTTTTGGATCAATATAATTAGCAGCTGTTTTATTTGTTTTTTTGGAATCTTTCCACCACATCTTTTTACTAGTTTGAGCTAATATTTGTGAAACGGAATTCGGTTTAATGATATCTTTAATATAGTCTTTATTATTTCTTAATATGTCAAACAAATAGTGTTGAATAGCAGGAATATGTAATAAAGCCTGCACAGCAGCATTTGTGTAACATGTAACACCGTGATTTAATAAACCGCAAGGTTTTAAGCTTGAAAGTATTGGACCCCAATTTTTGATAATTCTTGATTTTTTGTTTGATCCAATATCGTCAATATTTTCATTAAATTGATAAAAATTTGATAAAATTTCCGAACTAATTGGTTCAACTGTCTTAACATTTTTTTTCAATCTTTGTTCTTGATCGTGTAATTTTTGTCTATTATTTTCATATTCCATTTTTTCTTTTTGTAAAGCTAACTTTTCATGCTTCATATCATCTTTAACTTTCGTGACGATTTCGTGTTTTCCTTCTTCTTCTCTATGTGTATCGTTATTAGTGTCCATTGTGCTTTGTTCAAAGCTTTCGCCAAGATCTTCTTCAACATCTTCTCCAATGTCTTCTCCAATGTCTTCTCCAATGTCTTCTCCAATGTCTTCTCCAATGTCTTCTCCAATGTCTTCTCCAATGTCTTCTCCAATGTCTTCTCCAATGTCTTCTCCAATGTCTTCCTTATCATCGTCATTTTCAATATATTCTTTTGCTTCATGAAAAATTTCAGATTCACTTGAATTTGCAGTACTTGAATCACTGTTAATATCGTCATCATTTGAATTTTCTTCCTTGAAATCCGATTCCCCATCTTCATCATTCTTATTTTCGTCTTCATTAATATCTCCAATATTATCTTTATCAGTTTTCGTATCATTATAATCAGTATCGCTTAAATCTTCATTGTTTCTATCTTCTGAAGTATACATAGCCAATGCTTCACTCATTGAGGTTGGCAATTTCTTTGGCTTCTTAACTTTAACAGGCTTGTCATTATCATTTCCAGTTGTAGCACGTTTCCTTAATTCCATATTTTTTTTACCACCAATGATTATATAAGAAGAAGTATCCTCACTCTTTATTGAATCGGTTAACTTTGTGCTATTTTTAAATCTGATTGGGTTAGAAATAATGCTGTCCACGAGAGGATTTAAAGCATCTGATGTCATTCTATAATAACCTATTATATAAAAAAGAGATCTACGATTTTCAAAACCACAGCCAACACCAAATAAAAAAGGTTGACCTCTTACAAAGAAACTTTTACTTTTATTATTAAGTATACAAATAAAACATTAAACGTTGAAAAAAAATATTCAAGAATTCCAAAATCTTATTTGGACTTTAATTCTGAGAACAATCTTATCGTGTTATATTTCATCTCATCTCATCTCATCTCTACTAAAACAGAAATCTATCTCATCCATCACCTATCTGTCTCTTTCTTTCTTGCCAAATTTGATCTTTACCATAGTTAACCATTGCAGCCTTCACAAAGATTAAAAATGTACGTACTAAAATTCCAAAAAACGTATCGAAAATTGAAAAATTTTTCACCAAACGCCATCACGAAAAGAAAAGAGACGAACAGTGAAAATTTTTTTGAAGAGCAGTGGTCTATGCAACTGTCAAACTGGCATTATCTTTTACTATCTATAATATTTAGTACACTACTAGTGCCATTTTTTAATGTCGTTAAATTCGTTTAATGTAAGGTGTAGTTTTGATTTATTATGGTGTTTTCTTCTTACAAATCAGTTGAATTGACACTTGTAATTAATGTATTTGAAAAGTGTACTCGTTTGATCCAATATTTTTAAGATCTTGAGAAAAACATCATCAATTGTCTGCTATTCTTATCTAATAAGATAATTAAAGTATGTTGTTAGCAATCAAGATGATGTAAATTATTACTCTCTTAATTATCTTTAACGTATAATAAATTAATATGTGTTTTACTAATAGAGTGATTCGTCTATTTGGTAGCGACACGCGTAGAAATTTCACATTCGCTAACTGTAACATTTTAAAGTGATAATAATTAAGAATAAAGGTTTAACATTGAATTGAGCTTAAACATTGTTTTTGACAAAAAGTAAACCTAGATAATAGTTATAATAAATATAATACTGTATAACATTACTATAGACTTTTTGTTTTTGAGTCCTTTCTTAATAAACAAATTTTAAAACAAGCAATTACACATTTTGACGTTGGCCATGGGTTACAATGGTTTTGGTTTAGAATTATGTCAACCACCACCTCCAAAAAAATCTTTTGGTGAAATGACACCTGAAGAACAAGGTGATAAAGGTGCTGAAATGATGATTAATTTCATGAGTTCCTGTCCAGGGAAATTTATTATCAGTGGTGTTACTGGGTTTGCCTTGGGTGGTGTTTTTGGTTTATTTATGGCTTCGATGGCATATGACACTCCATTACATACCCCAATGCCGAGTGATGTTACTGGGAAAGCAAAAGGGTTGCTTCCCAACAATGTTAAGAGTATAGCTGATTTGCCATTCAAACAGCAAATGAAGTTACAATTCGCTGATATGGGTAAAAGATCGTATTCAAGTGCCAAGAATTTTGGTTATATGGGTATGATTTATTCAGGTGCAGAATGTGTTGTTGAATCATTAAGAGCTAAAAATGATATTTATAACGGTGTTGCCGCAGGTTGTATCACTGGTGGTGGTCTAGCTTTTAAAAGTGGTCCACAAGCTGCGTTGTTCGGCTGTGCAGGTTTTGCTGCCTTTTCAACTGCAATCGATTTATATATGAGAAATGAAGATGGAAGACCACCAAAGAATGATTTTGACGAATAAGGAAGTTGCATCAATAGATAGAATTTGTTGTCATGGGAAAGACAACGTCCGTGTATATAGGAAACATTATTGAACAAAAAATATTGTTATATCATTTAAGTTTATTAATTTAAATGATAACTTTTAGCATATCGGGATTATTGTAAGTTAGCATAGAAAATAAATTCAATTTTCTCTTAAATTTTAAAATAATATTACAAATATTTATATACGTATATATTACAAATAATTAAACTTATAATACAAATAGTCCATAATAAACAACTAAGTATTTCATTGTATTTTGAATTTGAATTTAAAATTGAATCTGAATTACTTTCACTATTTTTGATTTTTTGAGATTCTAATGATTTTATTATATAATCTAATTTTTGTCCATTGGAAATTAATTCATTTTTCAATTCAGTTATATCATAAACTTCCTTGCGTTCCTTATCAATCGCTGTAAATTTAACTGACGGTACCCTTTGTTGGTTATCTCTCTTCTTAAATCCTTCTGAATACGAACGTTGTCCATTAAACTTCGATTTTACACTCTCTTTTGATGCAGATATTAATGTTTGCCATTTGTTCTCCATTACTTTACGTTTAGTATCCAAACTTTTATTATCATAATTAATAGTAGTTTCCTTTGTAGTATCATAAGGCAATGGTAAAGGATCTCCTAATGTGCTCTTCAATGTTGAAACTTTTCGTACTTTTGGTTTTGTTTCAGTGTAACTATCATTATTTGGAAATATTGGTATTATAGCAGGGGCTTTTGATGAATTTTTAACCCTGATAACATATCTTCTCTTCAATTTTGGTGTATATTGTAACTCATCAAAATCAGAATCACTTGAATCATTTGTTTTATCAAATTTATTATTAGCCAATACAAAAGGGTTAACAATTTTATCTTCTCTTACTATTTCATTCTTTGGGACAGATTTTGTTCTTTCTTTTCGATTCTTATATAATTCATTGATTCTATTTATTCTCGATTGACTTTGTTTGACCTGCTGTGGATTCAAATTAATTTGATTCATTCATGTATTTTTCTATATATTTGATACTCATTAAGGTCATCTGCAGATCAATCAAAATACTAAAACACCAAATAGTAATATCAATTGGTCAATATACACATAGATTTTGAAATAATACTATCATTTGTTATTTGGTGTTTCTTGTTATTTATTGGTATCCAATTTAAATTTTGTCACGTAGAAATTGGCGTTTCCGTAGGCAATTTTCTTCGACAAAAATCAATATTTAAGATATGGTACAGTTATGAAACAGTATATAAGAATATGAGATCATTAGAATTTGGAATTGACACACATTATTTATTAGTTTATTATTTATATAAGCATAACTTCTCCAGTTACACTAAATTGTATAAATAAATATATTTAATTTTTTATAAAGTTTTTAGAGACGACCAATGAAACATTATTTTCTGATACTCAAATACAATCCAAATATTACGGTTAACGATGATTAAAAAAATTAACACACACATCATCGTTATGTATATAAATATTGTTATTGAATATCTTTAGTTCACACACAACTGAAATAAGTTCAAAAAATCAGTGCTCTAAAAAATTATAATGACACACACATATTAATTAAGTGAAAGAATTTTAAAAAAAGACTAAAATAAAACGAGACAAAAAGTAGGTTTGTTATTGGTATCATGTATACTCGATGTCTTGTCAGAATTTTGAATCTGTTTTAACATTTTTTCTTTTAATTAAATTAAAATTTTTATCATAAAGTCTTGGATTGTTGAAATTTTTGTAGAAAGAAATTTGCAAAATTTGTTTACAATGTATAAAATAGTCTTGTTTGTTTTAAATGATTTGTTTAGATGTTATTGTGAAAAAAAGTACTGGTATTAAAAAAAATAAAAAGAAGTAGATGATACTTGGCATCATACTTTATTTGAAATTGATTTTGAAACAATTCTCTTATAATAACATTAAAGCACCAGCAATGAAAGCACCACCGGCAGTTAAACCAAAAGCGTTGATAGCGTCAAAGTTGGCAACACCAGCATTGGCAGAAGCAACCTTGTTTTGGGCAGCATCAGTAGTATGTTGATGCTTAGTCTTGTTGAACTTACCGTACTTGTGGGTACCAGTTTCCTTTGGAGCATGGGACTTTGGAGTCTTGTTGAACTTACCGTACTTGTGAGTACCGGTTTCCTTTGGAGCATGGGACTTTGGGGTCTTGTTGAACTTACCGTACTTGTGGGTACCGGTTTCCTTTGGAGCGTGAGACTTTGGAGTCTTGTTGAACTTACCGTACTTGTGGGTACCGGTTTCCTTTGGAGCATGGGACTTTGGAGTCTTGTTGAACTTACCGTACTTGTGAGTACCGGTTTCCTTTGGAGCGTGAGACTTGGAAGTCTTGTTGAACTTACCGTACTTGTGGGTGCTTTTGGTAGTTGAAGTAGTTTCTTCAGCAGCAACGACAGAAGCCATGGCTACTACTGAAGCGATGGTGATAGTAGATAACTTCATATTTGGGCTATTTCTTGTAGATATGTGTGTAGGGAAAAGTGGTTATAGAGACACGAATGTGGATTTTTAGAAACAAATTAAAAAAAATTCAAAATATTTTTATACCGGTTGTCAAAAAAATAAAAATTAAACAGGGAGCTACAGCAAAAACTTGACTTCTCTATTATATAATTAATCTTTTCTTTTAGAATATCAAAACAATGAAATTTTAATAATTAGTGTGGTGGAGATCTGATGACTGACAAGAGAAAAATCATTAACGGTATAAAAATAAAATGTGTTTATATATAAGAGTAAATATTTCAGTTAATCAGAAAATAATGAAAATAATTGAAAATAATTGGAAAAAACATAATAAATCGTCATTATTTTTCCTAAATTTTCAGTTTGTATCGTAATTCGATTATAGAGGAAATTTCAAAAACAAAAATTAACGAAAATGGTAAACCAGTAAGCTGTGAAAAACAAAAAGAGAAATTTTTTAGCTCACCATAATTAAAAGTGTATGTGTGCTTCCAACGCGCGGAGAAAGCGGTGCAGAATACAAGGCGATAGCAGGTGGGAAAAAGAAATGAAAAAAAATACCGCTGTGAAGACGTCGCAGCCGGCCGCGGCCCAAAGAAAACCCAAAAATAAAATTTCGGTACGAGGCAAACCGTATCACGCTGCACGACGTAGTTAGCACCCAGGCGCGCAAGCGCAAAACGCACAAAAATAAAACCGCAAAGCGTGGGCTGCACGGGCGTGCCGTTGGAAGTGATGTGCGAGCCGGCGGCGGGCGGTGGAAAATGCCTCGTATGTTCCCCGGGTGTGCGCCGGGTAACCGCGTAAGCGGGCATCGAACCTCGGCAGTCGGTGTGGGCGGCTAGAGGATCTACGGTTTCGTGATAAGTGATGTTTGTTTGTCTTGCAGTGTTGGGTTTTGAGAATTGCACTGTATCTGTGGCCGCAACCGCAGCGTTGCTTGTCTTGTCGAGTGCAGCTGCGTTGGTATGGGAAATTGCCGCCGAGGTATATTCTATATGACTATATATACGTTCCAGTATTTTGAACAAAGTAGTATGTATTCTTGTGTCAGTATCTAAATATATATACATGCAAGCATGCTTGGATGCCTGTATGCCCTAGCACATTTCTTTTCTTGACTTGAAGGTGAATTTCTTAAATGGTATCATTATTAAGTATAATAAACATCCGAAAAATCTTATTACCGCATTGAACGCTACTAACCACAATATTACATTGAAATAGTATTTCGTCTGGGTAGGCAACACTATGTTAGATAAGTTGATATCTTGGTTACTGCTTTGGTAATCTAAGGTCAGACTGTAGTCGTTTATACCACCACTCTCTAATACAATTGTCACTATTATGAAGTTAGTTAGCAACCACATAATAATTACTATAGATCTAATACTGCTGTTGTAACCACTCTTTCTTTCTTCATAGCTTAATGGTTCTTTAATGGCAGTGCTAGTTGTTGTGTGCAACGAATTTAAATGTTTGTTATAGTTATCTTGGATTTCATTTTGTTTGATTAAAACCTCCATTTTGAATTCGCCATTTTGCTTACTGTTGATGACGCCATTCAATCTGTCGTTGATCTTATTGATCTCCGTATTATCAGATTTGGTACCCCATGAGATATCATGTAGATTACAAAAAGCATAGATGTTTAATACATTGATGTATGACGGACTCAGGAGAATGTACTGAATGAAACTGGTGATCATGTGCATTGGTTGTAAATATATTATTGAACTGATGATGTATAAAACATATGTCGAACCAATGGATATGATCAGGTTTCGAAAATTATCATCAACAAAAAATTGCTTAACTTTTTCGCTTAACGTATTATAATCATTTTCTCCTAACTTTTCAATAAATTGTTCAACTGACTTAACCGTTAAGAAACAACTGATTGAAATCATGTAACACATCACAACAGCAAAAAAAATTATTGTTATCATATAAAAATATTTTGTGCTTTTAGGTTTATTACCTAATGAAAGTATAAATGTTGATAAAACACAAATAGCATATAACCAAAAAAATATCACACTTAATACATTGAACACATTAGAATAAGTCAGTGCTACTGATAGACATAATATCCTAAACACCAAAAAAAATGAACTCAATGAGAACCATGACAAAATTGTATTAATCAAAATATAAATGAATTCAATTTGTAATAAAACCTTACGTACCACTGAATGTCCACTTGTCCAAATTCTATAAAAATGGCTCAGTGAATATATTGATGCAAAAAAAGAACCATTTAACCAACGTCTTCTTTGTAAAATAAATTCTGGTATAGAATCAGGTACATCCGTTGTAGCAAATGATGTTTTACAATATTTCAAAATCCAATTCTCATTTTTCTTCATAACAATTTCAAAACATAGTATACGATCTTCTGCTAAATACATATTTGAATTGAAAAAATGAAATTCACTTTGATCAGCTTCCATATATTCACCAAGAAAATATTTTCTTAGTGGTTCACCTTGTAAGGCAGTAAATCTATAAGCAGAAAATGCACCAGGTAAAACTGATATAAATCCAAAATTGGATTCTGTAGTTTTATCAAGAATATTTGACATCTTATATTCAAAATTTTGTGACGCAACCAAAGGATTTATTAAATTCTTACCAAATTTACCAATATCAGTCTTAATTTCACCGCATGCACCACCAACTTGTGGATTTTTAAATTCTCTCCATAATTCGTATATGGATTCGTTTCCTGGCATAGTACCACAATCTAATAATGTAACAACATTAGGTTGTAATAATTCAGAAAAACCTTCAAATACCCATCTATGTGAATTAATCTTTTTTTGGTTTTTCTCCTTTAAACAAAATAACATTTGAATTGGGACTGTATTTTCATCACATTCAAAATTTATCATACCTGTATCTTCATTAATATCAGTAATATTCATTAAGGTAGTATGTTCATAAACGTGCGCATTAACGGTTTTGTTATTAATTTCTTGCTTAGCAAATCCATCTTGATAACAACCTAACGTACTTAATAATGATAACGATTTTTCATTAACCTTTGTTCTACCATCAGATACAATACATATCAACACTTTTTTCCATGCATCTGGCCCCCAGACACTAGATTGTCCTCTTTTTATCATATGTCTTATGTTTTTCATGACACCTTTTAGTGTACGACCCAGAAGAATATGATCTTCGTTATACATTGTAATAGTAATTAACATCTCTGTTTCTCTAGGAACCATATATTGTAATTGTCTAATTGAAAAATTTTCTTGCAAAAGTTGATTTGGCTCACATGTAATTGCTTGGTATCTCATATATTTAAATTCATTGGTCAATGTATCCTCACGTCTTGCAGCGGCATTATAGTATTGTTGCAGTAATGAATGACTTATTGGTGAATCGAATACAAAATTACCATCTTGTAATCTAAATTTTTTAGTGACTGTATCTCTCCTTACTGGACCGTTTGAACTTAAATTACTACCATATTTATCATTATTATAAGAAACCACAGTCTCTACGGAAGAAGTGTTAGATGAAAGTGAAGAATTCGATAAATTATTTATTTCGGATTTAATTTTCAATTTGTCCATTGTAGTAATGCTGCCATCATCATTGTCTTCATAATCGTTATTATCATATTCATAATTGTTATCATTCGATAGGTAAGTATTTATGACACTATTACTTAAATCGTTTTCTTCATCGAAGTCGTTTGTTCTAATATATGGGTGGTTTTTTTGATAATTAGAATTATCATATGCATTTTTAGGGATATATTGATTGCTTGTGCTGTTACTAAAATTTTGACTGTAACCTTGGTTGTAACTTTGGTTGTAATTTAGGTTGTAATTTTGGTTATAATATTGATTGTAGCCTTGATTGTATTTTTGGTTATAATCTTGGTTGTAATCTTGGTTGTAATCTTGGTTGTAATTTTGGTTGTAATTTTGATGGTGGTCCTGGTCGTAATTTTGGCTGTTCAAATGAGTTTCATACTGTTGCTCGTTTGAATTATATTGACTATAATTATTATTTTCTTGACTATAATTATTATTTTCTTGACAATCTATATTATCATTATTGCCACTATTGTAATTGTAAGACATTATCCTTGTATTTTTTTAAAATTATAATGTATATACGAAGGTATAATTCATGCTTGGTGTGCTTGATGCTTAATGATAAATAAACTAATACTAATTATAGTTATAAATTGGTTTATATATATATAAATATATACACAATATTAAATTCAAAATAAATAAAATGACTTGTCCCTAAAACCTAGGTTCGATAAATCATTTTTGATCGACTTTCAAAAATGCAAATAAAGATAAAACTCAAGGTACGATTAAAAGATATCAAGCCAGATCAAATACAAAGCTGTATTTTATTTTAAGTCTATTGATTCGTTCCGATTAATTATACCATAGATATTTCATTTAACTATATCAATATATTTGACACTATCAGCTTCAAACCCATCCTTCTGATTATTTAAATTTCATGTTTTTTCCTAATCGAGACATGCCTAGAATTTTTCGATGGCTGGTCAAAAATAATTTCCTATTCGGGCAATATGTTTTCCCACTTAAATTATTTCAATCTGACAATAATGCAATCGTAACAGTTCTTAGTAGCTGGTGATATTTTTATCATATACATTAGAAAAGTAAAGCTGGCATGCATCAATTTCCAAGGTAAGCCATACTAATAATTTCAAAACATAATGCAAATGTTATTGAGAGACTCAGTTGTAAACAAAATTTACTGAGAAGTTACTTACAAATACGAATTAGTGTATAAAGAAATAATTTTTGATAAATCAAGAATAATTCAACAAATTTTTAGTAATACGTTACTTAAAATGTGGTAATACATTTGTGTGTTAACTCTTTTTACAAATATTCTGTGAGTTTATTTCTTGTCAACTAATTCTCGCTATGTATCTTGTGGCTGTTGATGCTTTTAGCAACTATTTGATTTTAACAGTTGTATTCAGTGACAAAAATATGCCCTATAAACTTAATGAACAGAGAACACAATCTGTTGCTAACATTTTATTTGAGTTAATTTAGTTGAATAATTTCAAATTTTATTAGTCTGATCATTTTTTTAATTACTATTTTTGACTGCAACACAGTCTTACTCTCTAAATTTTCTACTCATTTGACAGTTTTAGTCCTGGACATTACCATTCTCGTTTAATTCTTAATAAGTTAGTGAGAAAAGTGTTGACTGTACGTACTTACAATACAACGAGGATTATTATTTTTAATAACTTTATGACCTCTTTTGAACAAGTTTGAACTATTTTGAACAATTTTGAACAATTTTGAACAAATTTAAATTGTTTTGAACTGTTTTGAACTATTTTAAATTGTTTTGAACTGTTTTGAACTATTTTTAACTTTTTGAACTGCTTTTGTACAGCTCATCGTGTTATTAGGTAACTAATTTTTTTTCTATAAATGTAATCCATTAATTAAAATTCTTATCTTGATGTTGTTGGTATTAGTTACCAATCAACAATGAACAATCAAAAGGTTTTATTTGATCATCAGGTATGTTTATTGAGTTGAAATTATATATATATATAAAGTTTGATTCTTTGTTTTATTAATAATTGAATATACTCTAATTTTGACTTCAAATATTTTAGGCTAAGTATAAGTTCAATATAATAGAATAATAAAATAAATTGGCGTTAAATTTAAAAGACTTTAACTTATATATCTGTTCTTCCATAAATTTAAATAGCAAAATCAAAATCACAAACTTGTCAATAATATCTATTTAATCAAACTTTAAATATATATTTCATAAGCCAAAAATAATAAGAAACACAATTTCAAAAAAAAAAAAATGCAATGGAAAACAAATATAAATTTATTAATTCAAGTTCCGAATTAGAAGTACTTATAGGATTAGATGAGAACCGTAAAATAGGTAGATTTTCAGTTGAATTTATTTCGGTATTAACATCAATTAAATCTGTTAATTCAACAAGTTGCATTTTAAAATTTCAATCATTTAATAATAGTTTAGCTATTGAAAGCCCATATGAAGTTATTTTTGAATGTACAAAGAATGAACTAATAAGAAAATTTGACTTAGATATTTCAGAGGATGATACAAATGAAATTAATATCAAAGATTTCCATTTACAAAAATTATGTTTTGTAATATGCAGAGGATATTGCATATTTAATGGGATATATCCGGTAGTTGTAGCTGAACAATTAATATTGTTAGATTTAGAACAAATTGTCGATATATTAGACAAAATTAAGGATAACAATGAGGATGGGAATACGTCAACAGATAATGATGTTAAAAAAATGGCACTCGTTAAAATATTTGACCGGTTAGTAATAATGAATTCAAGAAGTAATGAACAATTCAAATTTGTAAAATTAGAAGACTATGATACTCGTTTCAGGGAAGTGATACAGAGGAGGCAGGAACATATGAATGATCAAATGATCAAAAATAACCCTATTTACCAATATAATCAAGTCATCAATACCAAAGCATACAGTGGAGACTCAAAGGTTATAAATGTGAATAATTTCGATTCAGATACAGCGAGTGATAATTTAGAAAAAGATTCAGATAATGATAATTTTGAAGATTCAGATAATGATGATACGCTAAAAAATGTTACCAATAAATATGTTAAATCTAATGAAGGTACTAGAATGAGCGCTAATGTAAGTCTAGATAAGATTATATTGACGAGAGGTTCTCCATCTTCTCAAAAGGGTAATAAAGATATGATAATCAAGCAAACAAATATGTTGAATTCAGTTAGTGCATCTGATAAAATTTTGAAGAGTTTACCGGATCAGAACTATCCTTCACCAATGAATGATAAGATAATACAGTCAGATCCACATGAAGTTAAATCGATGAAACTTTATGATATTGGTACAAAGTTAGAATACTACGGCCAATTCATTGATATATACCCTAATAAGTTTTCAGAATTCGATTTTTTGGAAAATAGTTCAATAAAATTATTTTTCCAACCAGCTGAATCGATAGTAGTTAACGAAGAAATGTACGGAATTTTACCAAATATAGATTGTGTAGAGATACTTATAGACACAGTTGACGAAATCCACGAGCTTTTTGGTACACTAGTGCATAATAGTAAAAGTTTAAAACAGCTACTATTTAATCATAAAATGACAATTGAAGTTGAGAGTGTCAAATGGTGTGTCAACAAAAATTATTCAATTTATTCGACTGGTTTAAAAATAAAAAATACGAAAAATTGGAAAAAATGCACTCCCAATCCAAAAACTGTTGCCACATCTGTTATTAATGAATATAAGCCACCGATTGTTGAACGATCTAAATTTATAGATGCAGTTAGTGATTTTAAAGATCTAGATTTTTCTGGCAAAAAATATCTTTATAAAAGGTTTTTGGGTCTACTAGTGGCTTGCTCTTTTTCACATCATGCATTTGTAACATTAATATTGACTGATTTCACAAATAACTCTATAAGCCAGAGAATGATTTTTAGTAAATACCTAATTGATAAAGAAACCACGATGGATGATACGTTTTATTATAGAGTTAATATATTCAATAAAGAGTTTGAACAGTTCGATATGAAGATTAAGAATATTTACGGAATGAATATAAGGAGTATGATAAATTCGGATAGTGATAATATTTCTTATAAAGGTATACTTTGTGATCTTACATTAAAATGTGATATTTTCAATAATAATTTAGGTTTATTGACTAGAAAAATCAGCCCAATAACAATACGAACTGAAAGAACATTAACAGAGAATAAAAAGATAGAAAATCTATACAATAACCTACTTTCAAAAGTTAATAATAAATCGCTAATGTCAAATTATGATTCTCTGTCAATTGCATTCCCATTGAAAAAAAATGTTAAAAATGAAAATATTCAGTTAAAGAGACAAGAGAGATTGACTCAAAGATATATCAAAAATCTTAAATTTGATTATTTAAATGGTATTTCAGCAATTAACACGGCCACTGAATTTATAATTAAAGCTAAAATATTAAATGTTGAATACAGTTCTAATAATATTACTATCATTGTCACAGATTATTTTTATGATAATAACCTTGAACTTTCTCTTAATAACAAAGAGAATTTATTGATTCCGATAAATAGAATAATATTCATAGATATTAATGGTAGAAAAAATATCAAAGAATTTTTAGGAAATAGAAAGAAAGAAGAAATGATTAATTTAGTCGAACTTAAAGATTTCAATTTAAGAATACAAAGAATAATGAACAATTCATTAGTAGTCAAATGGATCCAAACAACTGGAACCTTAAATGAACTACTATTAAATAATTAATTTAGCTAAACAAAGAAAAAAAGTAATATATAGCATGCATAGTTATTTTTTAGATATTAAAAAAATACAAATTTAGTACCGTAAATTACTACCATTATTTTGATTTAACTTATCTAGTCCAATAAGTTATCTTAAAGCAAAGACACTTTTTGAGGTTTAGAGGATACATAGTTAACCTTGTAATTAAATAAAAATAATTGAAGAAGTCGTGATATCATTGATCTTTAGACTTATCCTTGTGAAAACATTTTCTTGACAAAATCAAAGCCTTGCCATACGTAACTACTGTATGTTGACTACTGCAAACAACGGTGACTTGATGTGAATAGAGGCTGGTGTATTTATGTTTACAATAATTATTAACAAGTATGAAAAAGTGAGTACTAAAATTATTCCATGTTTAACCCATTCAAAGTTAATTTTATAATTATAATGGCATGTATTTAAATATTTTCAAACTATAATTACCACACTTGCATAATTTTCAAGGCTTGAAAATCTGAAATTGGAACGTACCCTTAGAATGACACTAAAAAAAAAGATGTTGGAATTAGTTTAAGGATAACATCCTTAAGATTATCTTGTAAATGTTTGGATTTATTAAATAATACATACTGAAAGGATGTAAATATGGAAAAATATGTTTATAAGTATGTTTATTTGGTTATTGACACCTTTTTCTTACCCTTATAATGTTAACATGTCAATTAGTTTGCGTGAAAGTCTCATAATATTTAGTGGAACTCATTGAGGTTACTTAAAATTGGGGGTGGCTCATGTGTAAAAAACTTTTAAGGAAAGTTATTTATTTAAATAAACGTATTCTTATGCAATATTAAATGACATTTGAAAATTTCTGGAGATAAAAACTAGTAACGGTAATACTAATTAAATTTTAAGTTTTAGAGTTTATTTATTTCCTTAATTTAAATAATCATATATATATGTGTGTTTGTGTGTCTATATTTTTTATTTTATATATATTTATGGTCAGTTAGCAATTACTTCCTTGATATCGGAATAGCTCCATAAACTACTACAAATAAACAAATAAAAATATTATTGATATACAAGTTTACAACTAAATATTTGTTATTGGATAAAAATGCTTTTTAAAAGGTTTGTTAATTTTCTAACACTATTATTTCTTTTAGGAGCTGGGCTGCTAACGTTTTTTATTATCTTGTCAGGCTCACATAGCAATGGTACTTTAAAAAACTTTTATTGGTTTGAGGCGAGAACTTCAGGTTTTAATGACGCACCAAATATTACTAGATGGTATGATTACGAATTCTGTGGCTATGAAAATGGCAATTTGGTTAACTGTTCTTCAAGAGCACCTGCTAAACCATTCTCTCCAAGAGATAATTTTGGTGCCAGTCCTAACATGCCTTCCACTTTCTTGAATAATAGAGACACTTACTACTATTTATCTAGAGTAAGCTGGTCGATGCTTTTAATAGGTCTATTTTTTATTGTGGTGGCAATCGTACCTGTGTTAATTAATTTATTCAGGTTGATGCCTAAAGTAGTGATTTTGTCAACTGTAGCCACATGGCTGGCCTTCTTCTTTATCCTGTTGTCTGCATGTCTATACACAGGCTGTTACGTCAAAGCAAGGAAGGCTTTCCATAATGACAACAGGCATGCAAAGTTGGGCTCCAAAAACTTTGCATTTATTTGGACAAGTGTTTTTTTGCTACTGATTGGTATTGTGTGGACTACTTTTCTCTCCACGGTCTGTCGCCATGATGATTATTATAAGGGCAATGATTATGGAGTATCATCAGCAGCGGCAGACGATGCAGTTCTTCAATATAATGCAGATCCTAACCAACCTCAAACTGGAGATATCCCAACACGGAAGAAGAAATTTTTCACTACTTTGAGAACAAAAAAAAATCATCCTGCTGATATCCCAGAAGATCTGGAGAATGTGAGTGTGGCAAATGATACAAATCCAGTGGTCACTTAAAGCTTCTAATTGTAGTACTATAAATAATTCATTTTATTCTATTGTATTTTAACTCTAATAATTAATGATTACCCATAGCTATTTTAATTTAATTTAATTTAACCAACTATTTTTGTATAAGAATATAATACTAACAATATCTATAATTTGGTTGAAATTTTACCAAGTTAAATATAATAAAACAGAGACAAAGAATTGGAAAAAGTACCAGTTAAAGAACCAGAATTGGACACCCCTGTTAATGTAGGTGGTCAGAAATACATGGAAAGAGAAGACGACACGTTAGATCAAAAGGACCAAGAAAGAATTAACAAATCGTTTAGCACAACAAAACCAACAAATTTTGATTTATCACCTCATTCTACAGTAGATGATACGACTATTAGCTCCGGGGCAGCTGTAAAAGATAAAAACTTTGTTAAAGATGGTGTCGGTAATAACGTAGACCCATCTTCATTTGGCGATAATAGCAACATGAAAAAAGAAGTGGGAAACCAGAATTTAATGACATCTGGTTTAGTTGGACAAACTGGACAAACTGGTCTACAAAACACCTTTAATTCCAATGCTGGTAATACAGCATTAAAAGATGTTGACCCTCAAGGTTTACAAGACAATTCGATGAAACACCCAAAGACATTGACAACACTTTCTCATAATTCTGAACCTTTGTTAACAAAATCAGAACCACATAATCAAATAGACCAAATTTGGAAAGATGATTACACAAATAAAGAAAATGTTGAACCTTCAATGAAGAAATCAACGACCGTAACAGGAGGGACTGGTAGTGGAATGAGAGTAAACACTGTTGATAAGCCAGGAAATACGGAAAATGATGAATTAGAAAAAACGAGAAGTAATTCAAGATCAAGAATGTCAAGAAAGGGTTCAACTTCAAGACAGTCTAGGAGTAAAGGTACCACTACACATTTTGAGAATGAAATTATGGAAGCACAAAGAATGAGGCAACGTCAAAAGAGTATTGGCTCCGAAGATATTGGTTCCTATGCGACGTTTATTGGGAACAGTCCAAGCATGGTGGACCCAAGTGTCAATACTTATGGCTATAAAGGAGTCATGTTGAATAAAAGTATGTCACAAAAAAGTGGTTCATCTGGGGCTGTGTCAGCCAGGAAGGCATCAGTTGGGTCATCGGCAGTCGAAGAAACATCTTCATCTCAGTCCTCTGTTGAGTCTGATAGAGGGAATGAATATACTACCGGACGTGTGGATAATGAAAAATATGATAACCAAAGCATTCCAAGAAGTCATATGAAAAAGAAGAGTATTAGTTCCGAAACCAAACCAATGAATGCATCTAAATTTTCTAAATTCAAGAAGACTTTTATGAGACCGACATTGTGATGACAGTTTGAGGGCTAAACGTTTGTTAGGTCAGTTCTGTTTGTTTAATAACGTTATATTTTTTTATGTACTTCGTTACACATTGTTATTTAATTTATGATTTTTAATTTTTGTAGAGACATTACCAAAAAAATGAATTGTTTACGAATTTAATAATTTATTATTTAGTTTTCATTCAGCAAATTTTTTTGTAATTATAAACCAGTAATGAGTAACTAAACAAAAACTTTTTGATGGCAACTTACTCTTCTATAACTTAATTTACCTTTTGTCATAGCTGCAACATTGTTTAATGGTATTCAACTAATGTTATGTAAATATACTATCCTTAAATCACATATGCAAATATTTATATGTATTTAATTTTAATTACTGTCGTTTCAATTCAATTGACGTCAAAAGAATCATGTGACGTGTCATTTAACAGCTACGAGCATATCTGGGAAGTTGTCGTTGATTTACAACTATCACAGACAAAGTCGTGGAAAACAAACAAAATTTCACGTGACTGCTCGTTCTTTTTTGTTGCTTTTTCGCGGAAGAACAATGATTTCCACAAAACGTTAGAATTTTACGCAGAAACGAGCTAAAAACTTATTTACCAACAAAATAAAAAAAAAATTCCAGAACAAAAAAACAAAAAAACAAAAAAACGAAAAATCCAAAAACGTAAAATGTAACTTTTATTAAAATAAACAACTAAAAGGAGCAAAAAAGTATAAGTTAATTGATTATATTTTTGATAAATTGGAATAAACTTGTTGGAATAACAAGGAAATTAGTTTTCAGAACTTATAAAAAGCATCACATTAAGTTTTATTAGAAGTTGAAAGCAAGTTAAAAAAAATAATTCACATTCGAAATAATTAAGAAAAACTATTGGAAAATAATTATTTTAAACAGAACAAAATCTTTTTTTTTTCCATTTATCTATTATTTATTAATTCAATTATTTTTTTTGGATACGTTTTTTGAATTTAATAAAGAATCAATTAAGTTATTTCAAAAATATTTTTCTAATAGCAACAAGAATATTTTCAGAAAGAAAATTTACATTAAGCTCATTTAACCAGTGGAATTTAAAAACCAGAAATTTTTTTTAAGTCATTTGATAACAAGTATTTAAAGATGCCACTGATACAGGAGACTGATTTAAATGATACTTCATTGATTTATCAAAATGATAACCAAATACCAAGTCAATCTATTCCATCAAATGGTGATTTATCGCCAAAACACAAGCAAGCTTTAGGTCTTCATAATTCGAATGAATCAAATTTTAAAGACCAACAATCTCCATTACAGTTAGCGTCAATGTTAAATTCAATTACTTTAAATAATGAAAATCAAAAAATTACAAACGTTGGTAATTTTAATGGTCCATTTATTTTATTACTAAAAAATTTACCTTCTGAAATCACTCAGAGAGAATGCCACGCTATATTTGCATTGGCTAACCATGTTACTAATATCGAATTAATTAAATCTGAAAATTCAGAACAAGATGAACCTTATATCAGAGCCCAAATTGATTCACTAACTGCAGCAGCTAACTATTCTATTATGTTGAATTTAAAATCTGATATTTTTGGACCTGAATCTTCAACAAAACCAATTGTCGAATTGATAGATCAATCATCAAATCAACCAATTCCATTCAATGATTTATTGAAATCTAACCAATCTTATAAATTAAGTTCTGATTTCAACAGTTTGCATAGTTATCAAAACATCATTCCTCCAACGCAATCAAATATGCCAAGTGTATTCGAGGCATCATCTTTACCAAAGAAATCAAGATTTTCTTTCAGCGATAATTTCTCAAATGATTCTAATCTAATTAATCAAAATCAAGAGGCCCATAATCTTTCTACTGGTAATTTATTAAACCCACAAGGATCTCAGTCAATGCCAGATCATAACCCAACATTCCCTGATTTACAACCTAGTAATTCAATGCAACAAGGTAATGTTGGAAAATCTATTTTAATGATGGAATCGGATGATATTAATGATGCGATCTGGGGTTCTAACGCCATAACATTTAACAATGTTACAAGTGGATCTAATGCTCCTACTCCAATGTTCGATTGGAATACCGAAGGCAGTAGAAAGCAAAGTAATACCTTCGGATTCAACCAACAAGTAAACAATATTCCAGGTCAGCCTATTCAAGGCAATGCCTCTCAATTACCAGGATTATCGAATGATGGTTTCATTCCTTCAAATCGTAATCTTTCTTCATTTGGCATGCCACCATCTGTGAATAGTAGCAATCAACAAATATTATCACCAATGGAGACAGTGCTACCTCCAAATCAACATCACTCAAATATGATATCTAAATCAGCTACTTTTAATGTAAATGATAAGTTAAATTCTGACATTCAAGTTACGAAACCACAGACCCAATCTGCTCAAAAGGTGCAACCCATTAGAAATGCAAGAAATTCTCAAGATTCTGTTGGATTATCAAAGAACTCTTCAACCCCATCGTTATCTTATAACAACTTAGCAAACACTGGCACAATTTCTCAAGCAGATCTATCATTATTAGCTAAAGTTCCACCACCAGCTAATCCAGCTGACCAAAATCCACCTTGTAATACATTATATGTTGGTAACTTACCATCGGATGCAACTGAACAAGAACTAAGACAATTATTCTCTGCTCAACAAGGTTTCAGAAGATTATCTTTTAGAAACAAAAATAATAATGGTAATGGCCATGGTCCAATTTGTTTTGTTGAATTTGATGATGTAAGTTTTGCAACAAGAGCATTAGCCGAATTATACGGTAGTCAATTGCCATCAGCAACTGTAAGTAATAAAGGTGGTATTAGATTAAGTTTTTCAAAGAATCCTTTAGGCGTTAGGGGTCCAAATAACAGAAGAAACAACAGCTCTCCATCTTTGAATGGATCATCAAATTCTAATAATTATAGCTATATTGGTAACTACAACAAATAGTTTTTGCATAAATCAAGACTTAAATTTACCGAGATTTCAATATTTTGATTTTACTTTTTAAAGTACTACATATTCCAAATTAGAATATTGAAAATTTATTTTATAAGAATATTTTCTTAATTTTTCAATACATTGCATTAAAAAGAATAATTATACTAATCTATTAATTCAATTATACTTGTCATTATAAAAATTTGCGCATATTATTAGCATTCATTTTTCTATGAACTTTTTTATTCATTTTACCATTACAAGAGTATTTCCATACTAAAATTTTTTTGCACGTTGTAGTTTATATACATTTTATCTCAGTATTTAACATATATGACTTTTGTAAAGGTATTTACTAATAACATATACTAATTTATACAATAATACCTTGTTTTCTACAATGTGTATTCATTTTTATCAATTGTTCATATTATATTGAAAACAATTCTACATAGCAACTAAATATTTAGAATATTTAAATTTTCAATATAATTATAAGATTTAGTTACATAATCGAGGGAAATTATTGCTTCCCAGAAACAATAGAAGCAAGATCAGTTAACGTTTCTTCTTTCTTCAATTGACTATTACCAGAAAATGCTGACCCAAGAGATGACCGGGAATCGTTGCTTCCTTCAGCTCTTTTCAAATGTTGTTGTCTTAATAGTTTTTCTTTTAATTTTAGGTTTTGTGCTTTCTTTTCCAAATCTTGAATTCTTTTTTGCAATTCTTTTGCTGATTGAGCTTCTAATTCCTCTAATTTTTGTTGTCTAGCAATGATACGTTCATGCCTTAGAACATAAGGAACTGTTTCTGAAATATTTCTTAGCTTAGATTTTTCGTTCAAATCTGGAGAATCCAAATCTGGTGCTTCTTTTTTGATATTTTTAATTATTTCTTCATTTTCTTCCTTTAATGTTTGTGACATTTGTTTAATTGGTGATTCTTCCTTTTCTTCACCGTTAAATTTTGAATTGTTTGCAGAATCATTTTCTGGTGTTACTTGTCCATCTATAGTCAAAGTTTGTTGAGAAGCAAATTTACCAGTATTGACAAATGCAGTAAAATTACTTAAACTTGGAATTGTGGAGTTTCTATCAAGAGTAGTACCTGATGAATTGCCAAAAGTCGTTTGTTTTGTATTATTTAATTGTGGGCTTGTAACAGAAGATAATTTTTCAGCACGGTAATTTTCATATAGTAATGTTTGTGTTGTATCTTTAAATTCTTGTAAATGAGAACCAAATAGGACATTCTTTATAACTTGTAAATCTGAATTATTACCCTTTTCTTTATTATTATAATTGTCTATTATGACGTCACCCCAAGGGTATGATCTTATGTAGTTACCATTTGCATCTTTAACGTCAGAACAAATAATTGCAAAAGGTTGTAAAGAAGCAATGATTTGGTTTTCTTCAATTGTTTCCAAATCATCTTCATCTTCATCTACTTTAAATTGGTAGACTGGAATGTTGAAATAATCAATATCTTTCAATATATTTTTTTTGAATGTTTTCAATTCTTCCTTTGTGAAAGAATCAGCTTTTGAGATAATCGGTAATACATTTGCATAATTAGATAATCTCTTCATTAATTCAATATCAAGCTCTTTTAATCCATGTCCAGTTGGTTCAATAAAATATAAAATAACATGTACTCTTGTATCTTCAAATCTTGGATTTCTTCTAATCCTTGTTTCTTCTGCCAATACAAAATCAAATTGTTGTTCTAAATAATTTGTTAACTCATCGAAACATAATGTATCATCTAAATTTTCACCAATACCATGAGTATTGACTAAATTTAATAAAATCGAATCTTCATCATCAACATTTTCATTATTTTCGTCACCATCATTAGTATTGATTTCTACTGTAGTAGAGGTGATTGTAATACCAGGTTCGAAATGTGCTCTCTTTGGATCTAAATCAGACATGAAAGTTGGGATACCATTCTTAGAATTGTATGAGACAACTTTTGTTGGTTTGATAATTTTAATTCTATCATTAACTAAATTGTCATTTTGATTTGATTCTGAGCCAGCAGATGTGTTATATTTATGAGTGAAAATATTTGACTCTAATAGATTGTTAGCAAAAGTAGTCTTACCTAGACCATCTCTACCACATAGTAAAATCGAATAAGTAATACCACGTTTGTTTTCCTTTTTCCTACGAGCTAATCTTGCGCTATCGAATTCACTCATCACTATAAAACCTTAGTTGTTGTTTTTTATTTTTTTTCTTTTCCTTCGATTTTGATCTTATCTCTATTGGTATATATCAAATGGTCCTAAATCTAACTGAAAAGAAGGTCCAATTTTAGCAATATATAAATACATATAATATGTAATATTTACATTTTGTATACAAATAATTTTAATAATAGTATCACCACATTTTCATTTTGTTTGATCAATTTTACTTTATTATGGAACGTAATTTTTCAAAAATTCATTGAAATTTCAATTTCACTTTTTTTCCAAAAATCAGTTTTTCCAAAAAAAAATTATTTACCCAATTGGGTAAAATAAAAAAATCCCAATTAGGAAACATTGTTTTTGTCCGTTTGACATCACGTGAAAGTCACATGTTACGTTGAAAATGATAATAGGGCATAATGTTAGGGTTGCCTTACTTATGTAGGGCTAGTATCGGGGAAGGGTGATGAGGTCAGCTTTTGGCTTGTGACTTAAACCTAACCCTACTCCCCCCTACAACTCCCCAAATCATATAGTAAAACCATTATGTAACATTTATATAAAACAACATACATAATAGCACACACACAAGAGAATGAATATACATTGTGAACCGAGAAGTATGTAAAAATACGTATATACATTCAAATGTATGGAAATATATGATTTAAGAACCGATTACTTCTATCCTAGTATTCTATTTCACGTTTTATACCTCATATTATATTATATACAATACAAATATATAACATAAAAAAACATTAATAGATTCAATTTACCTCATCTTTCTACAAGAAATATAAATTCAATTGCATTACAACCATCCACGGAATTGTTCACCCTCTCTATATGATTGCGAAGGCAAATGCAGTTTGAATGACAAAAGAAACATTTAAACAACATTTTTCACATTAACAGACAATGAGAAAAATAAACTTGCCTCTTTACGAAAATAAATTTTTAGTTAAAGATAGAGGGATTAAAATGAAAATTTATTAAAATGTAATGTTTTGAAACTATTAATTAGAGTGATTTCGTAGTTAGTAAAATAAAATAGCTTAAAATATTGAAAGGCTTAAATAAAACAAACAACAAACAAGAAATTCGATATTGTTGTGCTGTTGTCTATTTTTCACTCAGAGATGAGTTGAGTGAAAAATTTTTCATTTTTTTTTGTTTACTTTTCGAAATTTTTCATTTCGAAAGAGTTGTATTTGTATCAACAATTTTTCAAATTGGGATGCTTGAGTAAATTGTATTGTATATTCATTAAAGGGAACTATACAATTATCTTACTACCTGTAATTTATATTTGGAAAGAATTTTCAATTCCCAATTGTAATACTAATTTAATTCTGCTTCCCCCCTCTCCCTCAACTCTCTCTCTACTAGTAGTTTCTCGAATCGCTTACTATAAGCAATAATCTATCGATACTTTTGAAATTGTTGAAAACATGCAATGAAATTAATAAAGATATTTTTAGTTTTACTTTTGATCTGTACGTGATGTTTGATATTTATTTTCTTACTTATTATGTACTATTTATTGTATGATTTTACAGATTGGGTGCACCTCACATTACGGCTTGTACTTTCACTGAGTGGGCTAAATATTAATTAGTTGTGAAAAAAATTGTAATACTAATTGAACAATAAACTTAATATTCTTAAAACGTTTTAAACGTTCTAAACGTTTTAATAAAATTAATTTTAAAAGAGCATGACTATGTTGTTGATGCATTTTTGAAAATTGTTGTATTGTTTCACTACTGTTTATTAGGAGAAATTTAAATTTCTACTCTACAACATTTATTTTTACTATTAGAGTTTAATTTATTATTATATAATTTTTATTATAGTGCTCTATTATTTATTTTAAAGGGTTGAAGTATCACTAAAGACATTTAATTGAAGTCGTATTATATTTCTCAAAAAAAAACATATATAAATATATCCAATTTTTTATTATTCTTTTCTTTGAATATATGCATATATATATACATATCTATATATACTTTTATAACTATTTATGTATTTGAGTTGTCTCATGCGAAGTACTCTTGTTTATTTGTATTTTATTTATTAAACCTTAGTATATATCAATTAAATCTCTAATAAGTACAACAAACAAGAGAGCTTTTTGATTAAAAGAAAACATTACATATTCTTATCATGGATGGATTTATAGATTTAGGTAAACAAAATGTGGATTATGAAGATTTATTCATATTGAATGATATAACAACAAACCAGAATTTAGAAAAGGAAAAGAAAAGAAGGTTCACTTTTTCCGACGTCATTGGAGAAATAAACAGTAGAGATTTATTTGATGCCAAACTTGATAAACAATTGAGTAACACCAAGAAAAAGGTGACTAAGAACTCAAAAAATAGTATTAATGAAAAGAGAAGAGCAAAGAGTTCGGGCCAATACGATTACGAGTCGAATTTGATTAGCGATGGTCTTTTTGAACCTAATGTTGACATTCATCCAATACTAACTCCAGCTTCAATATCATCCGTATCGACAAACTCATATCAACAAAATGAATTGACATTGATTAATGAGAATTATTCAAGGTTAATTGAAGAAAAGGATAAAAGAATTCGTAATTTGGAAAATAGAATTGAAGAAATTTTGCATGAAAAGAAATTCTTGAAACAATTACTGCTAGAAAATTTTAGTGATTTAAGAAGATCTTTGATCGAAACAAGGGAAACATAAACGGGGAACAAACAATACATACAACATTATGATAATAAAATTGCATATTTTTTAGGAATTAAATAAATTTATATCAATATAAAATTACTACTAAAAATAAAATAAATTAAAAAAATATTTTCAAAAGTTATTATGTAACTTATTTATTGAATTCTGGTATAATATTATTCCTTTGATTTATTAAAGAGTTCGACTAATCTTGTAGTTGCTCAATATTGTATTATTTCAAAGTTTATGATTTAAATCTCTTGTTGTTGGTAATTTCATTTTTGATTTTAACATATCAGGATACATCTTATCACCAAATATAGTACCCAATTGCCACATACCACCATCTACAACTGTTACTGTACCAGTTATATATGAAGCCGCTGATGAAAACAAAAAGACAGTAGCCTCTGCTATATCTTTTGTACTACCTAATCTTGCCAGAGGAATTTTACCGACCAAAGGATTCGATTTCTTTTGAACATCTTCACGGTATTCTTTTAGTGTTAGTCTCTTGAAACCTTCAGTTCCAGAAATTGCGCCTGGTGCAATACAATTGGATCTAATGCCCAATGGGCCCCATTCTACAGCAATGGCTTGAGATAAAGCATCAATACCTGCCTTAGCGGCACCGACATGGGATTGGAATGGAACACCGTAATAATGGAAAGTAGCAGAAACAAATATAATAGATCCTTTGCTTTTATATAGCTCATTAAATGCTGCTTTGATTGTATTATAACTTCCAATTAAATCAATGTCAATTACGGTTTTAAAAGCGTTTGCAGATAAATTCGTTAGATCACAAATAAAGTTCCCAGCAGCACCGCAAATGACAAAATCAATTCTACCAAAAGCTTTCACTGTTTGTTCGACAGCATTTACCATATTATCATAATCCCTAACATCCACATTACAAATTGGTAAAACTTTATTACCGTTTTTATTATTATCTGGATCTAAGTACCTTAATTCATTACAGACTTCTTCTGTCTTTTTTGCGTCCCTACCAATAATAGCCACTTTACAACCTAATAAAAGCAACGCTTCAGCTTGTACTCTACAAATAGTACCTGCACCACCTGTTATAAAGGCGACTTTCCCATTAAATAAACCAGGCTTCCAAGAGCTCTCTTGTAAAAAACTTTTATTTAACGTATTTACCATCTTTAGGATTTTCTTGTTATTATTATTATTGTTGTTGTTGCTGTTGTTGTTATTTAGATTTGATTATCTTTGTTTTTGATTAAATATAATTAGCTTTGACAGATTACATTATACATCAAAAAATATCTTTATTCTTTATATACCAATACTTTTTGAGGTGTCAGTTTCTCCACTTTAGAAAAATCCTTATTTTTAAAGGCCTGTCATTAATTTTTGAACCTTAACTTTCTCAAATGAACATGACTTTGTTCGGGCCATCCCTATCGGCTATTATTTAAAGCCGGACACAATGAAAAGAAATGTATCTACAAGAGATGCAAAAAATGATGAGATGGTCAAGTATATAACATTAGATATTAAATATAGTTATTATAATCATTTAATTCAAACATTTATTTGGTGTTTATCCATATTTTTAAAACAAACCCTAAGGTCATATGCATGTAATGAATGGGGTTTATCAGATAAATGATAAGGATGATCTTGGTGTATTTATAGAATTTGATCTAGTTTTGTTTGTTACCTTAATTGGGTAATAATTCAAACAAGCGTAACCAATGCAAAATAAGTCACCATATACACAACAAAACATTCCATGCTTAGCATTTACGATAGTTGAACACATCTTTTCTTAATTGGGTATAGTTACGAGAAAAAAATTATTTCACTACCAGCAGCTGAAGGTGGAAGTGGATATGAGATGAAAACACAACAGCATTGAAGTTTTTTTTTTCTTTTGCCCTCTATCGTCCTTGCACGCCATTATTTCTATTGTAGCACTGTCAAACAAACAAATATATTACTGAAAACAAATGAGTAAGCAATTTAGTAATAAATTCAAATAATTCAGAAGAACGGGAAACAAAAAAAAATTCAATTGAAACTTTTCAAGCAAATCGTTTCTACTCACTTTTTAATTCTTTTCTGACCCGTTTAAGGTAATCAAACAGAGTTCAAAGGCAACTTATAAAACCACAACCACATAAAAATTGTTTTGAATTTACACGTTTAAACCTGACAACACCACTAACAAATAACCTCAACATCATACCAATAACTATCAATTGAAACAGTTATACTTGCAATAGCAGTCGCAATGGCAGTAGCAATGGCAATGGCAGTACACAATCATTAAACCTCTGTGGAAACTTTAATCAATCTTAGATTTTTTTGCTTAAAGAGCATCAACTAACAATGAATTTATTATCATGTTAATTATTACATCAACTTTCGCGACACACAAACGCGCGTACACAGACACACATAAATTTAAAATTTTTCAAAAAAATAAAAAATGCTTTGATAAACATTCTCTCTACTGCTGTTTTTCACGCAACAAAAAAATTTTCTTGTTTCTTTTTTTCTGATTATTTAGAGTTGGGCGGCGCGTGTGCGCAAGTATTGGCCAGAAATCTATGCAGACCCATGTTACAAATCGTTCCGATTTGAGGAGCCCTGCAATAGAGAGCTGCTAGGTGCGATGGTTTCTGATATGTTATTTTTTACATCAATTGTGTTTTTTATTGCGAATATGTTGAGATAGCTAAATTATTTAGTAATTGAGTATGAAATATGGAATACGATAATAATGGAGAGTATTCTAAATAGTTAAACTTCATAAATAATCTTTTATTTGTATTTCTATCCTGGATTTGGTGCTACGGTTTCATTGAAAATATTTATTTTTATGCCACAAAAACTAAAATAAATAAAAGCTACAATTGTACTGTGACAGTTTGTAGGAATACATTCATAACCAACAAACTTAAAACAAAAAATAAAATAATGATGATGAAATAGCATATTTATTCTATGTCGATTTGTTCCTTTTGCTGAGTTGAGATACCTAACTCGATTAGAAAATTTTTTTCTCAATTTGCAATATTGTTTTTATTGGAAAGCTCCAAACGACTTGGTGTTGAATTTTAATTTTTTGATTAAACCGATTGTAGAAGTAAGTTGTTATTCTATCATCTCAACTTTTTCCTACATTGGTTTTCATTACATTATTTTAATAATCATGATTTATAATTCAAAGTCCACTTGATCTTAGATGATCAAGCGTGTGTTTATTATTTCGTTTTTTACCATAAAAGGGTTTAATTGATTTGGATTAGCAAACGCCAAACTTTGTTAAAATACTATTTTGATTTTTGGCTTTTAGTCTGAACAATCATCACATTATTGATCTAAAAGTCACGATCATATCAAAATATCGTCGTTTCCCTCATAATTCATTAATTTCCTAAAATTGCAAAGATATTGAAATTTGGTGATTTATTTACTATAAGATCATGATTTGTTGAGTTAAAAATATAAAACAATGATCTACACAAGCAAATTTGATTAATATAAATAGCTCCCAAAATGAATTGATTGATCTTTTTTTCTCTACTAAAATGTATCTTAGTTACTATTTTACTCAAGATCAATCAAGATCATTCAAGATCAAATATTACTGGATAACAAAATTGATACAACGGAATAATAACAATAGGTAAACCTTCTGAATAAAGATAGAATGTTTGAAGACGGTACAAGAATTATGATGGCGGACGGTAAGTCTAAAGACATTTCGGAAATTTCTGTGAACGATTATGTTATGGCGGAAGACGGAGCGCCAGTAAAAGTAACTGGTGTCACTAAAGATACACAGAATACATACGAAATAGTTCATAAGAGTAAGCATCGAGCTTTTGAAGGTGAAGCTGCTACACACGATCCCTTAAGAAAAACTATCTACCAAAGATTACGTTTTAACTGTACGCTTACGCATGATTTGGTTTTAAGAACACCATCAAAACCTATGATTGAAAATGACTTTACAAAAAACATTTATAGAGTCAGATACAGAACGTTAGACGAAGTTAAAACAGATGATGGTAGAATTATAAAATTGCCAAAACAACATAAAAAATATTTTAAAATGACGCCAGAAGGAAAAATTGATGCTGAGTCTTTTAGAGACGAAATGGAAAAAAATGTTGGTGAATTTTTACACTACAATTTACAGGTAAGGGATTTAGATCTAATGATGCCATTGTTAAGAATCACCACTTATCTACGCTACTCTCCATTGAATACAGGAAACGGTGTTTTATCTGAATTTTTAACTGGATCAAAACATTTAAACACTAAACCTGTATTGCAAATGGCTTGGCTTCTAGGCTTATGGATTGGTGATGGTACAACCAATGAGCCTCAAATTACCGTAGATAGTCTCGATACAGAATTGATTAAGGCATTAAATGAAAACAGTAGACCCTGGGGCATTTATCCAACTTATAAAGATGAGACATACCCTTCTAGGTGCAAACATGTGTCTTTACATTATGGTCAAGAGGCAAATGAAAACAGGACCTACAGAAATTTAAGAAAGAATAATCCATTTTGGAATGTAGTAACAAGTTTAAAGTTTAAAAGAGATGGTGATGGTGGAAAACAAATCCCAACCTTTATGTGGTATGAAGATGTAGAAGTTAGAGAGGCATTTATGGCTGGGTTAATAGATGCTGATGGTTATGTTTGCAAATGGACTGAAAAATCAGGTAGTTTGAAAGTTTCTATTCAAACAATCTATCCTTCGATTATGAACGGAATTGTTCATATTGCTAGATCGTTGGGTATCACTGCTACTGTCACAACACGCTCTTCAAAAACAACTATTATTAGAGGACGTCAAGTACAATGTCAATTCACATTCGATTGTAACATGTATGGCCATGAAAGATTACAAAATATGTTGTCATATTGCCATAGCGGTCACAAAAGAAGACCTGTTCCACTAGTATTAAAAAGAGAACCTGTATACTACACTTTCTTGGATAGCAAGAAGGGTATTAGTGAGGTATATGGCCTAACATTGGAAAATGATAAAAATATCCTTTTAGAAAATAAAACTGTTGTTAAAATGTGCACAGCAGAATGTAAAAATGAACATTTTAAAATCCAACCATCAAAGTATTTACAACATTGTATTGCATGTCCACATAAAGGTATTAAGTATTTTTACAAGAACTGGTCAGGTAATGCGAAATTATGTGGGCGTTGTTGGCAACGTTATAAATTTAGTGGGTACAGGTGCTTGAACTGTAATTTTGTACCTGAAGCTAGAGAGGTTAAAATAGCCAAAGCAAAAGGTGAAGGCGTTGGATTATCACCTGAAGGTGCTCCAGTTAAAGGACTCTTCTGTAGAAGATGCAATGGTATTCTTAAATATGACTGCATCCGTGGTTCCACAAGAGCCAAAGAACAATTATCGAGAAAAACAAACTTCGTTGGAGATGGAAATATTCAATGATATATGTAATAATTTAGGACAATTAGAAAATAATCAATTAATATACTTTATACTTTTTATGCTTTTAAGAAATAAAATTTATCTTTTAAATTTGAAATTTAAATAAAAAATTTAACTGAAAGATTAATAATCACAATGAATGCTTATATTTATACATATTATATATTGAAAGAAAATAAATTATATAGATTATATTAGTTTATTTCTTAACGGGAGGACATAGCCTTGGTAACAACTCTCTTTAAACCAACTTCAGCCTTTCTTAAGTCATCAGTGGTAGAGTCTTCAATAGCTAAAGCAGCCATAGCTTCAGATAAAGCGTTTTCGATCTTGACCTTAGAACCTCTCTTTAATTTAGCAGATAAAGCTGGGTCAGTGACAGTTTGTTCGATAGAAGCAACGTAAGATTCTAATCTTTGTCTGGCTTCGTGTCTCTTAGCGAAAGCTTCATCAGCAGCCTTGAATTCTTCGGCTTGGTTGACCATCTTTTCGATATCTTCAGTGGATAATCTACCAACAGCGTTGGAGATGGTAATGTTAGAGGACTTACCGGTGGATTTTTCAACAGCAGTGACCTTTAAGATACCGTTAGCATCAACTTCGAAAATAGCTTCTAAGACTGGTTCACCAGCTGGCATTGGTGGAACACCCTTTAAGTCGAATTCACCTAATAAAGTGTTTTCTTTACAGTTAACACGTTCACCTTGGTAAACTGGGAATTGGACAGTAGTTTGGTTGTCACCAGCAGTAGTGAAAGTTCTTCTCTTGATGGTTGGGACGGTAGTGTTTCTTGGAACAACAATACCGAAAATGTCACCTTGCATACCAACACCTAAGGATAATGGAGCAACATCTAATAATAATAAGTCCTTGGTTTCATCGGAAGTGGATTGACCAGTTAAGATAGCACCTTGAACAGCGGCACCGTAAGCAACAGCTTCATCTGGGTTGATGGATTTTTCTAATTGCTTACCATCGAAGAAGTCAGATAATAACTTTTGGACCTTTGGAATTCTGGTAGAACCACCAACTAAAACAACTTCGTCAATTTGAGACTTAGCAATCTTAGCATCCTTTAAGACTTGTTCAACTGGGGTTAAAGTAGACTTGAATAAA